>JAXCGZ010002043.1:27500-50000 GCA_037179515.1 Halocaridina rubra | reverse complement strand
AGTTATGAGCTCTTTATGTACAATGTGGATTGCTAAAAACTAGAGGGAGTTAGTAATGAAGCTAGGAATTCTAATTGCAAGCTTTTGTGAAGATCAGATTTTACAAAATGACTTTTCAGTATTTAAAGAGGAAGAAAACACTAGATGGAACACGATCAAATCTTGACGTCTTAAAGTGTTGCATATATATATATAAATAACTTCATAATGGCATGAATGCATGCACTTATATAAAATTCTGTAACTCATTCCTAATTCTACACTTAGAGTACGTAGTACTTACCTGCATTCTTGCATAAGTACCTAAGCTATATGAATGCAAACTTACATTGCTTTATCAGTACGAAGTTTATTTTACTGACATGTATTTCGTTCAATCTGGTACATATGTATTTATGACTTCATGAAGACAGGAACAAAATTACTCGTATGAAAAATAGAAAAAACCTTCTTCAGCATGATAAAATGTTGGTTCATTGTTTTTTTCATTACTGGGAAGAATGCGCAATAAAATGTAAGTAAAGTTGTACACATATGTATTTTTTTCGTAAGCACATGCACTTCATAAACACATACTCACGTTGCTTTGGAAGGCAGCATGAAGGTCATGTAGTTGACATCCATTTTCGTCGTGCCATCGTAAAGTAGAGTGTATGTTTGGGAATTCAAGATTTGACAAGTGCCAAAGTTGTTGACCAAGAGCAGGAAATATGCCCAAGACCGTATCTCAAGAACCCACCCCTGCCAATCAGAGAAATCGTCAAATATATTCTTCATAGTGCCTCGTTTTCATGGGAGTACAAAGACAGTGGTATGTGTTTTTCAATGAAAGTGTGATTGAGTGAGAGAGAGAGGGAAAAAAAGGAGAGAGAGAGAGAGAGAGAGAGAGAGAGAGAGAGAGAGAGAGAGAGAGAGAGAGAGAGAGAGAGAGAGAGAGAGAGAGAGAGAGAGAGAGAGAGAGAGAGAGAGAGAGAGAGAGAGAGAGAGAGAGAGAGAGAGAGAGAGAGAGAGAAAATGACTAAAAGATGGAAAAATGTATCCGAGTTGAAAATACGGACACTAAGATGTGTTAAATATGCACTCCAGTTTATTAATATATTAGGCTTACTAACATATCATGTTTTATTTTTCGGACAAACCTGACGAATTATTGTTGGATGCCCTTCCTAACACCCTTCGGTGGGGTCTAACCCGCTTTGTCAGTGTTGTTACCTCCCATTTTGCACGCTCTCCTACTAAGCTACATCGGTCCCAAGGCTGGATTATATATATATATATATATATATATATATATATATATATATATATATATATATATATATATATATATATATATATATATATATATATATATATATATATATATATATATATCCACACACATAATTATCCACGAAAAGCACATTAAACATCAAGGGAAAAACAAACAAACAAACAAACAAACATTTATTTCCATTTTGTACAATGGTTATTCAACATTAATAGTAACTTATAAGTAGACATGTAATTAAACTAACAAATAAGAGGGTTAGACATATAGTTAAATTAAATGTAGCTTTCATAGAAAATAATAATGCTGTAATAAAAATGTTAACAATAATGTTAATAATAAAGTAGTAAGTATGCCACTAGATACAGGATCGTTATTATGGGCATCATTTCCATATTTGTTTCCTTACAGTGAGAATAATTAATTCTTAATGAGCAGCAACTATTTGTTCAAAAGAAAACTATATAGTTTGCCTTTGAAAGCTGTGAAGGAGGATGCATTTTTAAGATGCTCTGGAATATTATTCCAGAGTGTTGGCCCTTTGATAGTGATCATCTTTGAACCTGCTTCTGTGTTTGTTCTGTGAATAAAGATCTCACTGCTCTGTCTTGTGTTGGTTCCCCTTATATCCCTGACTGTTTTTAAATCAAATAGCCAGCTAGGATAATGATGGTCCAAAATTTTGAATACAAAAACATAAATAGCATAAGCGACCTTATTTTCTGCCCGCAGCCACCCAAGTTTATTGAGAGCTGGTGTGATGTGGTCATATTTTCTTATTCCTCCCAGGGCAACTCGAGCTGCAAAATTAATAAGCTTCTGTATTCTGTTTATCTGAGTCTTAGTGGTAGCTCCCCAAACAGTTGTGCAGTAATTAATGTGACTTAGGGCTAGAGATTCAACAACAGTTATTCGAGTGGTAGTCTCAAAATTGTCTTTTATACGTGATAAGTACATTAATGTTCCTGTAACCTTTTTGCATACTTTATCTATGTGGGAATCAAACAACATGTGGTTATCAAAGTGAATTCCTAGGTTTTTGACTGGTTTTCTAGGTGTGATAATATTGTCGCAAAAATTAATTGTTGTGTTTTCTGGAATTTGTGCTATGTGGAACCTTGAACCAATAAATATGCACTGTGTTTTACTTTCGTTAATTAACAGCCCAATTTCTTGGAAATAGGTTTTAATTTTTGACAGAGTGTTTTCTGCTCTTAAAGTTAGCTCTGGGAGATTATTAATATCACCACTAAGGAGTAGTTGAGTGTCATCTGCATATTGTACGACTAGACAGTCAGAAATGAAAGAAGATAGATCATTTACGTAAATGGAGAAGAGGATAAGACCAAGTATTGATCCCTGTGGAACACCAAATGATACATTTTTTGGCACAGAGATAATGTTGTTAAGACGTATGGACTGTTTACGATTAGATAGATACTCGCTAAACCAGCTTGGATCAATATTTAAGTTAATACATTTACTTAAAAGAATTTCATGGTTTACACTGTCGAAGGCTTTTGATAAGTCTAATAATATAAGCAAAGATATTTTTTTCATATCTATATTATTATATATACTATTCGTAACTTTAAGCAGTGCAGTTTCCGTCGAGAGTTTTGGTCTGAAACCATGTTGGTTAATCGTTAGTAGTCTATTTGATTCTAAATATGACATAAGTTGGCATGCAACAATTTTTTCTAATATTTTAGAGAAAATGGGTAGGAGGGAAATGGGACGATAGTTTGTCACATCTTCTCTGTCCCCCTTTTTATGCAGAGGTATTACATGTGATATTTTCCAAGAGTCAGGAAACTTTTTAGTAACAATGGAAGTGTTCATAATAGTTAGAATATAGGATGCAATCATGGGTAGAGCCAAAAGATCTCAACTGCAGAGTATGTTTATGCAAAAGCATGATATTAATTTTGCTACAAAACTGGTTGTGTTGTGATATTCAGATTTATGCCTATCGTAGTAGCCTAATCGGTATGATGCCAGTGAAAACACGTGGCCAGCATCTCATGTTCGGTTCCCCTGATGCTCCACATTTTATCATCTTAAGCAGTGTGTGAATAATATGTGTTTGTTTGTGTGTATGTATATGTTGGTTTGCATATATATGCTTATGGTTTTAAATTTGCTGCCTATTTATTTTGAATTTCTATATATAATTGTTTCCTTGCTTATTTTATTTTAATTTTTATAATTTTTATTTCCTAAATTCCCTGCTTAATCAGAAATTATGCCATTTATAAATATCATTTCATCCACGGACCATTGTTAATATTTGTTTTTCCACGACGAGATATTTATATGAATGGCTTCCCTTTTCACTAAAATTATTTTTACAAAAACTTCACTAAACTCAACATCAGATCAGAGAGTTTCCTGTTGTTAATATTCTGTAATGACATACTTTTAAGATAAGTGGACTTTTCTTTCATCACAATTTTATATATATATATATATAATATATATATATATATATATATATATATATATATAAATATATATATATATATATATATATATATATATATATATATATATATATATATATATATATATATATATAATATATATATATATATATATATATATATATATATATATATATATATATATATATATATATATATATATATATATATATATATATATATATATATATAAACATTTTTATATGTGGAAACATGAAACATTTTTGCTTCTGGCTGCTAGTCAAGTATAGGAGACATGATCACTGTGTCATCTCGTTAACAAGTGTCTCAACAGAGGAAAAGAGTGGGGAGAAATTTCTCTCTAACTGATGTAGCTGGAGAGAGACACAGTTCCATATGTCTATGTTTACTTTATTCTCTCTTCTCAACTTCTCACGTGGATTATTTTCTTAATTATCTCATATCCTTGCTATATAGGCATCTACAATGATCAAATGAACACAATGTTATATGCACAAACATGAAACATGATTCATATCTACGGGACATTTACCCCAAGGGGGGTAAATGGAAGACAAACCCTAGGATCGATTTCTTCTCATGGGTGGAAATGTTTCAGGTTGAATATCATTGATCTCTAGAGGGAAATTATTTAAAAAACCGAGTTAAAAAGAAATTGTGAAAAATGCTAAAATGTGAAATATTTCGTGGAAATATATATATTACAAAATAGAAATACTGATATATATCACTTATATTTCACCTTCGACGATAAATTTCTTCCAAGTTATTGATTTCATGCGTCTTAACTGAAGATAAGTTTTTATGTTAAACTTATACTTTTTCTTGTAATATCAGAGGTATTTATAAAATAAGTGAATAAAGGAATAAATATATCATTAAATATTAAGTAAGGAAATGTGTAAAATGAGTATCCTAAATAAGAAAATGAGATTCTAAATTTTTCACTTTTGCTTTAAACAAACCTTCAGTTGCAATGAAAATCTCATATTTGACACAAGCAAAGCTTCCTTAACTACAAAAATTTCTTATTTTGAACACAGGCTGACCCTCTTCAGTCTGAAAGGATCTTCAACTTTGCTTAACTTTATCTGTGCATTTAGGTTGTGATGTCTCGGAAGTGTTTAAAACTTACCATTATATTTGATGTTCTGTTTCTTCTTAGCCTCCAAGCAAGTCCAATTATACTTTTTTTTTCTTGAAATCCAACACTGATCTTGACCATAT
The DNA here is from genome assembly GCA_037179515.1 of Halocaridina rubra. Lineage (NCBI taxonomy): Eukaryota > Metazoa > Arthropoda > Malacostraca > Decapoda > Atyidae > Halocaridina > Halocaridina rubra. The sequence continues at coordinate 45,038 of JAXCGZ010002043.1, read as the reverse complement.
ATTATCTCTTGCACAAAAGCCTCTGCTTGAATGGAAGAGTACAAGAAAGCTTATTGCTGAGGGTGAAATATATTCTTAAGCAAAAATTATGATCTGTTGATTCCAGAGACTTGCTTCGTTGGCGAATTTGCCTTTTTAAGGAAGTTGTTCTGGGGAGGGAAATCGAGCAGCCTTCCTAAGTCGCAGAGTAAGCTAAAATGGCTTTGTCATCTTGAGCTGCATTGAAAGTCTTTAGCATTTACAGTATAATGGACAGATATTGATTCAGGCCTCTGGAACTGATTAATATATTAAAGTATAGAAAAAGCTCTTACAGTTAGTCATATAGAAATGCATTATAAACCTTTTTGGTATATACAAACGTTTCATGTGTGCCAGTCCTTACAAAAATATAACGGCAAGTCACTGAAAAGAAAGCATTCATTTTATAATAATAGTGAGCTTATTAAGTCTATATTTTTTCTTATATGTCGTAAAAGTGAAACCATTTTAAGGTCTGAATAGATATGGGACGGGTGCTACTGCACGCACTGAGGACCAAAATCATGACTATACTATTCATGCAGTTATACATCAAATCTAAGGTGTGCTCATGCAAGACACTGAGTTGATAAGGTCTTCATCACGATGGACGTGTACTCCCACTACTACTAATATCTCTCTCTCTCTCTCTCTCTCTCTCTCTCTCTCTCTCTCTCTCTCTCTCTCTCTCTCTCTCTCTCTCTCTCTCTCTCTCTCTCTCTCTCTCTCTCTCTCTCTCTCTCTCTCTCTCTCGAGTTGATAGGGTTTGTCTCACGACGTACGTATACTACTTCTAGTTTACTACTGCTACTACTGCTACTACTTTGTGTATGTGTGCGTGTGTGTGTGTGTGTATGTATGTATGTGTGTGTGTGTTTGTGTGTATGTGTGTGTGTGTGTGTGTGTGTGTGTGTGTGTGTGTGTGTGTGTGTGTGTGTGTGTGTGTGTGTGTGTGTGTGTGTGTGTGTGTGTGTGTTTGAGGGTAGAGGACACTCAGCTCCACGCTTGGATAAAACTTACTCATTACCAAGATAGAAGTATAAAACGCAAAGTAAGAACGAATGATCTTCGAAAATCGGAGGGCGTTCAACTCTTCACCTGAGTACAACATACCCATTATATTTGAAAGAAAAAGTACATGCCAAGTAAGAGAGATTGAGTTTTAGAAGGCAGAGGACCGTGAACCTTTCACATGGATAGAGCCCACTAATTTTTAATAAGGAAGAAGAAAATTCAAAGCATGGGAGGAAGGGAGATTGAACTCTGAAAGGTAAAGAACTCTCATCTCTGTACTTACATAGTACCCAACCATTCCAAAGAAAAAAGAATATATTTCGAATCAAAGGATTAAGAGACAATGAACCCTTGAAGGACATTCGACTCACTACTTGGATAGAACCCACCTATTTCCAAGACAGAAGAAAATCTTCAAAGCAATAGAGAAGAAGGGAATGAACCCAGTAAAGCAGAGGGCTCTTAATCGCTATCTATGATATAAGCCATTCATCAAATAATATTCTCTACCTATTGACGATTGTCAAAGATTTCTTCAGGTACCAACAATACATAGACACAACTGTTCACCACAGTGTCAACAACTTTTCTTGTTTTCCTGGAATGCTTGCGTGGTTGCGTACATATTCAACGGCTGTATTGTAACTTGGAATGGGGAGGCTACGCCAAAGCACAAAACCAATCACCTGAAAGGGAATTCACCTCATTTCCCCCATCGTCAATTTTTGGGGAGAAGGGGTCATAACCATACTCCTCCACCACACAGCTTGGGGTATCCCCTGGGTAAGTGGGTCAAGTGTTGTCATGGGATTGCGTTAACACCTAATTGCAAAAACAAGAATCGTTTTATTTCTATATACAGCCTCATTGGTTGTTTTATGAGTGTGACACTGGAACAGGCAAAGAAAATTGCTCTCATCGGGCCCGGGCACCAAGTGTTCAATAAATAAAGATTTTACAGTAATTAAATTATATATATTGACGAATAGACTGCATGCCTAAATATAAAATGCCAGCAAACAAACTGTGTATGGAAAATTAGCCTTAGAGTCAAGCACCTAAGTGACAAAACGTCTAATGGAGAAAATATTAATGAAACTAGGTCAAACAGCACTTAGTAAGACCAAACAATAATATAGGGTAGCTTCTATTTATTTATTTTTAGAAAAACTAAAGCATTTTACTATGAGAAAACAGTCACAGTCAACCTGTGAGTGAAAGAGAAATACAACGAAGATGATGGTTATTGGTTAGCATCGGGTAGGATATTTTGATAAATTGATAGAGGAAAACCTTTTTTCATTTTGGTAAGGAGATCATCATATATATTCTGGACACTTGCTCATTCAGAGAGAAGTGAAGATTCAGAGTTGAATAGGCGCAGGAGTGCCCTCTGTAAACCTGGGTAACTTCAATAGGCGTTTCAGTGCTCTAGGAACTTCTGTGGCTCAGCTTTCTAAGCAATGACCTGTTGTTTTAAAGGTTCCAGATTCGAATTCCAACAGCAGAAGGTATAAGGATTAAAAAAAAAACACTTAGAAACATTTAAATATGTAATTGTTTTGTGCTATCAATTTATCGACCTCACTTGATATGTAGAAGGAGGATTGAATGTGTGCTGGTGTGTAAATACCTAATTGCGATCACGAGAAAGAGCTCTTTCCTCGTAACTCTCCGTCTGCAGGTGGGTTCCGTTTTTATACTCAATGATACTTATCATATTTGTCCTTAAAACTATGAATTGATTTAGCATTAACTACCTCCTTACCTAGTGAATTTCAGTCAGCGACTATTATTTCTGAATTTCAATCAGCGACTATTATTACACGAAAAAAACACTTTCTTACATCCTGCAAAGAAGTTTGCTCACGAATTTTCAAACTGTGACCCCTAACTCTAGAGACAGCCATATCAAACTATTGCTCTTTATCCAATCTGTCTAAACAATGAATGAATTTAAAAACCGTCATCATATCCCCATTATTCTTCTAGCTTTGAGTGGTAAGTCTAAATCCCCCAGTCTCTTCTCATAACTGAAATTGCGTGTTTCTGGCAACAGTTTCTTGGCATAATTTTGAGCACTGCCCAGCATATTTAAATGTTTTTTTTTTTTTGGCCTCCCTAAAGTTGCATAAATATATTTGAACATTACTTTGTCCATATATCTGAGGGCTACCCTTAAATTTGCTAAGAAAGCATAGGCTATGCTGCCCTTACTATGCCATATATATGCACTTCCAGAGACAAATCTGCCAATATGTTTACTCCTAGAGCTCTAGGATTTTTTGCCTCTTGAAATTGTTCACCTGCTGCTGAGTATCCAAGCATGGCTCCTTTCTTCAAAATATTTGTATCATCAGCAAACTTTTTCAAAAATGAATTTGCAGACTCTGGTAGGTCATTTGCCTATACAAGGAACAAAGTTTACCCTAAAGCTGAACCATGTGGAACTTCACTACAAACCCTTTTGTATTCAGACACTGTATTACTTTGATCCTCTGTTCCTTTCCTACTAAGAAGTTTTTATTTATTCCAAGACATTTTTACCTATTCTTGCCATTACTTGCAGCTTCTTAAGTCTCCCATGTGGGACCGTATGAAATGGCTTCTGAAAATCTAAGAATATGCAAACTGCACAGCCCTTTCTTTTATGTAAGATCTGGCTTACCTCATCGTAAGATTATAATAAACTATCACTATTGATCTGCCTTCTCTGACGCCATGTTGTCTCACACAAAAAGGTGGAGGATTCCAAGTGAAGAGAGGTGTTTTCTTAGTAGTTTCTTCATAAGTTTACAAACTATGTTGACCAAGGAAATAGGTCTATTGTTTAGAGCTGTATCTCTCCTTCCCATTTTGAAGATAGTTATCACGTTCTCTTGTTTCCAGCATCTTGAAATCTCCCCAGATTCCAGCAACTTTTCAATTATGATGCATAGCACCACCGTTATTGGTTTAGCGTATTTTTTATGTAGGAGAGGGAATATGTCATGAAAACCTCCAGCTTTATGGGCATCTATTTCCATCAGCACTTTGTATACCTATGTAGCAGAAAAGTTGATGCTCTGTAATACTGGCCCGTGATTTCTATTTTTGCAATCTAAGGGGTTGGGGTAATTTCTACTGTAAGTATTGATTGAAACTCCTTATTCCATTCTTCGCAGATTTCTTCATCCTCTTCAGCGATGCTTTCAGCTGCTTTCTTTAACTTTAAAGCCTGTTCTTTGACCTTCAGATTTCCTCTGATAAAACTATTGAAAAGTCTGGGATTTTCTTTGGCCTTCCTGGTAACATGCCTTTCATACTCTCTTTCTGCCTCTCTTCTTGTACTTAGACAATTATTTCTTGATCATTTGAAAGTGTGCCAGGCATTTTTGTTTTTTCCCCTGCTTTACATATTCCAGCATTTGTTACTCCACTCCTGAGCTGTCTTGCTGTCATTATTGAACCATATCTCTCCGGCATGAGTAACTTCTATTTTTGGTGGAAGGAATGCGAAAATTAACTATCTTCCTATGTACCTCACAAATGATTTCGTACATCTCTTGTACAGATTTGTTGTTAAGTAAGATCATCAAGTCAGTACTGCAAAAAGGGAAATTATTTTGTTGTAATCTCCTTTTGGAGAATCCTTCCTCGCATCCTTTTCAGTGCACCTACTTGCAGGCAGATCATCTTTGATAATATACTCTATCAACAGCACATAGTTGTCGCATTATAAATTTGGTGGTTCATACTCAATTTTGTCCATATCCAACACATTATTTGTGAATACTAGATCAAGCATTGATGGCTTATCCCCACCTTTGGCCCTTGTTGGTTCAAGTACATATTTGTGTAGGACATTTCCTTGTACATATTCTAGATATATTGCCCCAATTGAAGTATCCCCACTGTGTGGGTCAAGATTACTCGAATCTATCTCTATATGATTAAGATCTCCCATAATCAATATCCTGCTCTCTCTCCCATGCAATGTTAACAATTAAGTTTATAACTTTGATAGTACCTATATGACTTTCCTTATAAACCTATTGCCTTTGTTGATTTTACAGTGGGTTATATACAATTGTTATTATAATGCTCTTCAATCCAGACATTACTTGAACTCACTTTCTATAGCAAAGTATATATTTTTTTAAACCTGATATCTTCCATTTATGAGCAATCCCTCCAACAGTCCTCTCAGATTTTTCAAACCCTAATATTATGGAGTCCATAGAAAAAACTGTGACACTCTTAAAGTCCTCACTTATGTCAGTCTCTGTAACCTTTACTATATTTGCCTTAATGTTGTGAATCCTATCCTTTAATTTTACTGCCATACCAGCTACCTCATCAGGATTTGTGCACAACAATCGTAATGAAGCTCCATCTTCTGATATCTTAGCATTATCTTCTTTATCACCCCAATAGCTTGAGGAACCCTGAAGCAAAAGATTTCTTACCTTCTTCCTTATTTCCCTCATTTAAACATCTAACTTTTTGGGACAGGATTTTGAGCCTTTCGATTTCCTCCTGTGTTCTAGATGGTCTAATGAAGACTTTTCTGAATTTTTTACTGTCTTTTAGTTTTTGTTTTTTTCTCATCATTAATTCTCTACATGTATCCCCTCTCTCAAAAGTTACTTCATTTTTCTCGCCATTACCTCCCTAGAATTTTTACCAAATCAGTGAGTGCTTAAAATATTCTCTTGACCACATGCAAATCTAAACGTCCTTTTCAGGACTAAACCCCAAGCTTTATCATTTCTGGTGTCCTAGGCCTTGTTGACTCTTGGGATCACTTTTACCTGAGATTATCACTGAATTCTCTTCATCAAGTGCCTATATGATCAGTGGGCTAATGCTTTCAATAACAACTCTTTCATATTCTTTTCTATTGCTGTTACTTTGTAGTCAACGGATTTTACAGTTTCCAGTGCCACTTCCCTCACTGCCCCTTTAACTGTCACATTTTGCTTCACTGCATCAGCAAAAGATTTTGTAATGCCATCATGTTCAGTATTCAGGTCATGAGATCTTTTCTAAATATTTCGATGTTTTCCTTTATCTGTACATTCCAAGATGTAATCTCGTCTCTCCCAGAAAAGAGCAGTGAACCAACCTTTAGTTCATGTAGGGTGTCACTCAAATGTTTTTATCTTTTTGTTTAGAAATCCTTTCAATGTTTTCCTTTATCTGTACCTTCCAAGATGCAATCTCGTCTCTCACAGAAGAGAGCAGTGAACCAAAATTTAGTTCATTTAGGCTGTCACTCAAATGTTTATTGTTATCTTCTTGTTTAGAAATCCTGACCTCTGGTTCATTCGCTTCCCCTTCCAGCTTTTTTATTCGTTTTCTTGGTTCTATTCTGCCTTCTTATTCAAGCTGTCTTCTCTTCTAATGTTTTCCTTCTGGATTGCGTCTTCTTTCCCATCTCCAACTTTTCTCAAAGAATTTCTTTTAATTTTTCTTATACTGTCCCTCTTCTAAGCAAAAATTTTCTACTCACAAAAATTTGAAAACTTTTAAGTTATGTTGAATTTTTTTCTACTTATGATGGTTCACTGAAAAACAGAAAATTCTAGAGATACTGACAGCATGTGTGTGATTACCTAATTGTGATTACCTAATAGTGTTTACGGGAAAGAGCCCAAAGCTCGTATCTTCCCGTCTCCTGATCGGTTCCATTTTATACTTAGTGATACTTATCATACCTGTCCTTAAAACTATGGATTGAGATAGCATTAACTACCTCCTCGCTTAGCCAATTCCAATTATCAACTACTCTTACACTGAAAAAGTATTTCCTTACATCCTGCAAAGAAGTTTTCTTACCAAGCTTCAAACTATGACCTCTAGTTCTAGAGCCTGCCATATCAAAATATCGATCCCTATCCACTCTATCATAACCATGAAGGAATTTAAAGACTGTCACCATATCCCCCCTCACTCTTCTAGCTTCGAGTGATGGTAAGTCTAATTCCCTCAGCCTCTCATCATAACTGAGATTGCGTATTTCTGGCACCAGTTTCGTGGCATGTCTTTGAACTTTTTCAAGCTTAGCTATGTGCTTTTTCAAGTGCGGATTCCAAAAGGGGGCTGCATATTCGAGTTTTGGCCTCACATAGGTTACATAAATATTTCTGAACATTTCCTTGTCCATGTGCCTGAAGGCTACCCTTACATTTGATAAGAATGCATATGCTGCCCTTACTATGCCATTTATATGTATTTCTGGAGACAAATCTGCCAGTATGTTTACTCCTAGATCTCTCTCATTTTGTGTCTCTTGAAGTTGTACTCCAGCCACCGAGTAGTCAAGCTTGGGCCTTCTTGCACTTGTACCCATTCTCATTACCTTACATTTTGAAGTATTGAATTTCATTAGCCACTTTTCTGACCACTCATGCAGATTATTTAGATCCTCCTGAAGTTCTCTACCATTGTTCTCGTTTTTTACTTTCTTCACAATCTTTGCATCATCTGCAAACATATTCATGAATGTGTGATTACCTAATTGTGATTACCTAATTGTGTTTACGGGAAAGAGCCCAAAGCTCGTATCTTCCCGTCTCCTGATCGGTTCCATTTTTAGACTTAGTGATACTTATCGTACCTGTCCTTAAAACTATGGATTGAGATAGCATTAACTACCTCCTCGCTTAGCGAATTCCAATTATCAACTACTCTTACACTGAAAAAGTATTTCCTTACATCCTGCAAACAAGTTTTCTTACGAAGCTTCAAACTATGACCTCTAGTTCTAGAGCCAGCCATATCGAAATATCGATCCCTATCCACTCTATCATAACCATGAAGGAATTTAAAGACTGTCACCATATCCCCCCTTACTCTTCTAGCTTCGAGTGATGGCAAGTCTAATTCCCTCAGCCTCTCATCATAACTGAGATTGCGTATTTCTGGCACCAGTTTCGTGGCATGTCTTTGAACTTTTTCAAGCTTAGCTATGTGCTTTTTCAAGTGCGGATTCCAAAAGGGGGCTGCATATTCGAGTTTTGGCCTCACATAGGTTACATAAATATTTCTGAACATTTCCTTGTCCATGTGCCTGAAGGCTACCCTTACATTTGATAAGAATGCATATGGTGCCCTTACTACGCCATTTATATGTATTTCTGGAGACAAATCTGCCAGTATGTTTACTCCTAGATCTTTCTCATTTTCTGTCTCTTGAAGTTGTACTCCAGCCACCGAGTAGTCAAGCTTGGGCCTTCTTGCACTTGTACCCATTCTCATTACCTTACATTTTGAGGTATTGAATTTCATTAGCCACTTTTCTGACCACTCATGCAGATTATTTAGATCCTCCTGAAGTTCTCTACCATTGTTCTCGTTTTTTACTTTCTTCACAATCTTTGCATCATCTGCAAACATATTCATGAATGAATTTACAGACTCTGGTAGGTCATTTACATATACAAGGAACAAAAGTGGCCCTAAAACTGAACCCTGTGGAACTCCACTACTAACTCTTCTCCATTCAGACACTGAGTGTCTTACTCTAACCCTCTGTTCCCTTCCTTCTAAGTAAGTTTTTATCCATTCCAAAACATTTCCACCTATTCTAGCCATTGATTGCAGCTTCCTAATAAGTCTCCCATGTGGAACAGTGTCAAACGCTTTCTGGAAGTGTGTGTGTGTGTGTTCTGGTCACTGGCCTGTTGTGAAAGAAACGAAAATTAAAAGTAGGAGAGGCGCAGTAGTGCCCTCAGTATAGCTGAGTATCTTCAGTAGAAATTTTTGTTCTCTCTTCTTAGAGACCTCTGTAGCTCAAGACACTAAGCTTTTGGAGTTATATTCTACAGTTTCTAGCAAATCCCAATTGATGGAGATTACTATTATAATTATTATTGTTATTATTATTATTATTATTATTATTATTATTATTATTATTATTATTATTATTATTATTATTATTATTATTATTATTATTATTATTATTATTATTATTATTATTATTATTATTATTATTATTATTATTATTATTATTATTATTATTATTATTATTATTATTATTATTATTATTATTATTTCTGCAGACATCTACTTAATACTCTCCAAAAGAACATAATAGCAATCTTAAGAATAAAAAAAAAAAAGCCTGGTTATAGGACCAAATAGTGTGCTTATTTACTTATAGTTTTTCCAATCATTTATAGATATAGTTTTTCCAATCATTTATAGATATATTTCTTGTGGCATATGCATATGTGCCTTTAAAACTTACATATTATTAGTAATGATCTTAATATCAAATAACTGTTCAGTGTAATTTTCTTATGGTCAGTGTTTTATGTTGTAGTTTTTTCTTGAGCTCAACTCATTTTTAAAACTCCCAAGTACAGTAATACTGACAAGAAGCAGGGAATTTAGCCAGCCCACCAAGCTCTAGCCTACAGAATACTATGTTGCCACATTAGGGTCTGACGAAAGCCAGGGAAAGCTGTAGAAGATTTGTTGTCCATTCATCTCACGGAAAAAAGATTTTCCTGGATTTCTGTAGATTCAAATCCATAGATAGTTTTCCCCAAAGACATGGTGCAGTAGTGAATTGTTTGTTGCATCGCCGGAATAGAAATGTTAACCTCCCATATTCTCAAAGTCAATCTTAACGTTGTTCCACACGGCCGAGTAGTTTAGCATTCATTTTGTAACAAAAGTAGGTTTTTAGACTGAGAGGTGCAGGAACATTGGCGATCGGAGCAGACAGAGTGTCGTCAAATGCACCACATTCCATTGAGCTGTCATCCTATATAAATAGCCAGTTGCCTCTACTCTCATTTGCAGATGCACACCTATGGAGAACAAGTATATAGATCAGAGGTTCTCAGAATCCAAGGTGACATTCTTTTTCTTACTCTCAAAGTTTTCCACAGTTCATCTAATTTGAATTAATATGTAATAAATTGTTTTACTGTCCATTGGTTCCCTGTATTAGGTTATACAAAACAAATTTTGAGGAGAAAAATTGACAGATATGAGCTTTTTAAGTGCTATATGGAAGGTAAAAAGTTACTTTTGAGTCTGGAAATTGAATTGCGAGTTTGTGTGTAGAACTATATATATACTTATACTGGCCATTTCTTAATCTTCTCCTCCTGTTAGCCGTATTGTATTTGTTAACATATTAGGAATACAGATAGCCACTACCTAGTCTTGACGAAGTCACATAATTGAAATTGCTAATGATCCATATAAGAAATTCCATTTCGTTTTCTTTATTACTTTTCTTCATCCCAGTTAATAAAAATCTATAAAAGTCTTTTCCATCCATGATTAGAATGCTGCTCTCACATCTAGGTTGTTCTTTTTACACTTATCCTCTTGATAGGGCCGAAGCTTATGCTATCAGGTGTATCAGTGTACATATTTTTACTTCTCTCGATTCTCATTCTTTTCTACAGAGGGTACCATCGCTTTCCTTTTCTTATCTGTACTACTTCCATCGCTGTCCTAATAAGTTGGGGACTTGCATCTCCACCCCGCCGGCAAGGCCACGTAGAGCACGCCAAGAGGCTTCACCACACAGGTACTTTGTAAAGATTTGCAGCTCACGGATTGGTCGGTGCAGTGACTGCTTCTTTACTTCTACATCCAGACTCTGGAACTCTTTTCCTGCTTCTGTCTTCCCTAACACTAATGACATTTCTTTTTTAAAAATACAAATTTATCGTCTTGACAGAGCTTAAACCTTCCGTATTTTTAGGTCTTCATTATTTCGACTTTTCTTTCTGCATGTCTCTTTTATTGCTTATCATTATCTTAATTCTGCCTTGTCCTTAAGTTTCCAGTTTTCTTAAGTGCTTTCTTGGTGCTCGGGCCCAATGAGGACAATTTTCTTTCCTCATCGCATTGTCACATATAGAAAATGGTAGTACGGTGTTTATTGAGTTAAGATGAATTTTCTTCAGTGTGATACCTATAAAATTATGATTTTATGCAGACATGAAGAAAGTGGCTTGTATGAAAACGAAAAAACACTAAAAACAGACAATCTGTATTTTTTGAATATCATAAGAATTCAGTGCATCTTCTCGTTAGAGGGATTAGTGCACAACATAAGTAAAGTTGAACATACCTGTATTCTTACGTAAGCACATACACTTTATGAACACATACTTACCATATTTTAGAATGCATCATGATTTTTATGTAATTCATGCATTTTCCACGTGCCATTGTAGAGGAGAGTCTATGTATAAAAATTTGACAATTGACAACGGAAGAGAATGTTGAGCAAGAGAAAGGTATATGCCACAGACCGTATCACCAGAACCAACGTATGCCAATGAGAGAAATGAACATATATATATATATATATATATATATATATATATATATATATATATATATATATATATATATATATATATATATATATATATATATATATATATATATATATATATATATATATATATATATATATATATATATATATATATATATATATATATATATATATATATAATTATTGCGCCTTGTTTTCATTGGACTATAAAGTAAATGGAATGTGTTTTACACTGAAGAGAAATGAAGGGAATGATTGCACACACACACACACACACACACACACACACACACACACACACACACACACACACACACACACACACACACACACACACACACACACACACACACACACTGTTATACACAAATGCTGATGGATTAGCTGGTAAGGCAGTAGAATTAAAAGATAGGATTCACAACAGTAAGGCAGATATAGTAGCAATTACAGAGACTAAGTTGAGTGAGGACATAAACAGTGTCACAGTTTTTCCTAAGGGTTTCAGAATACTAAGGGTTGAAAGATCTGAGAGGACTGGTGGAGGGATAGCACTGCTCATAAGTGAAAGGATTCAAGTTGAAGAAATAAACTTGGCTATAGAAAGTGAGTTCAAGGAATTTCTTGTTGCTCGCATAAATACTGGGTCAGAGAGCATTATAATAACTGTTGTATACAACCCACCAAGGAACCAAAATAGGCTTGAAGTTTATGAGGAAAGTCATATAGGTACAATTGAAGTCATAAACTCAGTTGTTAACATGGCACGGGAAAAAAAAATGTAGGATTTTGATTATGGGAGATTTTAATCATAAAGAGATAGATTGGATAAATCTTGACCCACACAGTGGTGAGGACTCATTCGGGGCAAGATTCCTAGATTGCGTACAAGGGAATTTCCTACACCAACATGTAATGGAACCAACAAGAGCCAGGGGTGGGGATGAGCCATCACTACTTGATCTAGTGTTCACAGATAATGTGTTGGATATTGAAAATATTGAGTATGAACCACCAATTGGAAAGAGTGACCACTGTGTGTTGTTGATGGAGTATATCATTGAAGATATTCTGCCTGAGAGTAGAGGCACTGAGGACATGAGGAGGAACTATCGGAAAGGAGATTACATCAAAATGAATGAGCTTTTTGCAGTTATTGACTGGAGAACCTTATTTTACAACAAATCTGTACAAGAAATGCATGACATCTTTTGTGAGAAATATGGGAAGATAGTAGATTGCTGCATACCTGTCACCAAAGTAGGTGTAATTCATGCCAGAGAGAAATGGTTCGATAATGAGTGTAAAAGAGCTAAGGAGTGGAGAGACAAATGCTGGAAAAGGTATAGGAGGAGAAAAAACATAAATGCCTGGCAAACCTACAAAAGAGCAAGAAATGACTACCTAAGTAAAAGGAGAGAGGCAGAGAGAGACTATGAGAGGGACATCACCAGGAAGGCTAAAGAAAATCCCAAGCTTTTCCACAGCTTTATCAGAGGAAAACTGAAGGTAAAAGAACAGGTTTTAAGGCTAAAGAGAGCGGATGGAAGCATCACTGAGACGGATGAAGAGATCTGCAAAGAATTTAACAAGGAGTTTCAGTCAGTATTTACAGTAGAAAATACCCCACCCCCTCAGATTGCAGTGATAGAAGCTCAAGGGCCGGTATTAGAGAACATCAACCTTACAGCCACAGAGGTATGCAAAGCGCTGATGGATTTAGATGTTCATAAAGCTACAGGTCCCGATGACATATCCCCTCATGTGCTTAAAAAATGCGCAAACACAATATCAGTGGCACTAAGTATCATATTTAAGGAGTCACTGGAGTCGGGGGAGATTCCAAGATGCTGGAAACAAGCAAATGTGATACCTATCTTCAAAAAGGGAAGGAGGGATACGGCTCTGAACTATAGACCAGTTTCCTTGACCAGCATAGTTTGCAAAGTTATGGAGAAACTACTAAGGAAACATATCTCTCTTCACTTGGAATCCTTCAACTTTTTGTCAGTGAGGCAACATGGCTTCAGAGAAGGTAGATCAACAGTAACAAACTTATTAGAATTTTATGATGAGGTAAGCCAAATCTTACAGGAAAGAGAGGGCTGGGCAGATTGCATATTCCTAGACTTCCAGAAAGCGTTTGACACTGTTCCACATGGGAGACTTATTAGGAAGCTGCAATCAATGGCTAGAATAGGTGGAAATGTTTTGGAATGGATAAAAACTTACTTAGAAGGAAGGGAACAGAGGGTTAGAGTAAGACAGTGTCTGAATGGAGAAGAGTTAGTAGTGGAGTTCCACAGGGTTCAGTTTTAGGGCCACTTTTGTTCCTTGTATATGTAAATGACCTACCAGAGTCTGTAAATTCATTCATGAATATGTTTGCAGATGATGCAAAGATTGTGAAGAAAGTAAAAAACGAGAACAATGGTAGAGAACTTCAGGAGGATCTAAATAATCTGCATGAGTGGTCAGAAAAGTGGCTAATGAAATTCAATACTTCAAAATGTAAGGTAATGAGAATGGGTACAAGTGCAAGAAGGCCCAAGCTTGACTACTCGGTGGCTGGAGTACAACTTCAAGAGACAGAAAATGAGAGAGATCTAGGAGTAAACATACTGGCAGATTTGTCTCCAGAAATACATATAAATGGCATAGTAAGGGCAGCATATGCATTCTTATCAAATGTAAGGGTAGCCTTCAGGCACATGGACAAGGAAATGTTCAGAAATATTTATGTAACCTATGTGAGGCCAAAACTCGAATATGCAGCCCCCTTTTGGAATCCGCACTTGAAAAAGCACATAGCTAAGCTTGAAAAAGTTCAAAGACATGCCACGAAACTGGTGCCAGAAATACGCAATCTCAGTTATGATGAGAGGCTGAGGGAATTAGACTTACCATCACTCGAAGCTAGAAGAGTGAGGGGGGATATGGTGACAGTCTTTAAATTCCTTCATGGTTATGATAGAGTGGATAGGGATCGATATTTTGATATGGCTGGCTCTAGAACTAGAGGTCATAGTTTGAAGCTTCGTATGAAAACTTCTTCGCAGGATGTAAGGAAATACTTTTTCAGTGTAAGAGTAGTTGATAATTGGAATTGGCTAAGCGAGGAGGTAGTTAATGCTATCTCAATCCATAGTTTTAAGGACAGGTATGATAAGTATCCTAGCCCTTGGTTGATAAGGGAGTCCGTGACGTAAAACCAGAAAAAAAATGATAAGTATCACTAAGTATAAAATGGAACCGATCAGGAGACGGGAAGATACGAGCTTTGGGCTCTTTCCCGTAAACACAATTAGGTAATCACACTCTCTCACACACACACACACACACACACACACACACACACACACACACATACACCCACCCACCCACACACACACACACACACACACACACACACTTATATATATATATATATATATATATATATATATATATATATATATATATATATATATATATATATATATATATATATATATATATGTATATATATATATATGTATATATATATATATATATATATATATATATATATATATATATATATATATATATATATATATATATATATATATATATATATATATATATATATATGTATGTATATATATATATATATATATATATATATATATATATATATATATATATATATATATATATATATATATATATATATATATATATATATATATATATATATATATATATATATATATAAATTTACATGAAATATATATAAACACTATGGCAATGCTACAGGCAAAATTGAAGCTTTGAAAAGATAAACATGCATTCTAGCAAATCGATGCTTGTCTCTTCCTGAGGAGGAATGAGAGAGAGAGAGAGAGAGAGAGAGAGAGAGAGAGAGAGAGAGAGAGAGAGAGAGAGAGAGAGAGAGAGAGAGAGAGAGAGAGAGAGAGAGAGAGAGAGAGAGAGAGAGAGAGAGAGAGAGAGAGGGTTTACACAAAATGGCTGAAAATAGGAGGATCAAAACACGATGACCTTCCTTAGAACCTACGGTGGATTTAAACCCGCTTTTGCAGTCTCGTCAATTTCTAGCTTACTAAGCTTCCATTGTCACCTATATTGTGACACACACACACACACACACACACACACACACACACACACACACACACACACACACACACACACAAGGAAATGTTCAGAAATATTTATGTAACCTATGTGAGGCCAAAACTCGAATATGCAGCCCCCTTTTGGAATCCGCACTTGAAAAAGCACATAGCTAAGCTTGAAAAAGTTCAAAGACATGCCACGAAACTGGTGCCAGAAATACGCAATCTCAGTTATGATGAGAGGCTGAGGGAATTAGTCTTGCCATCACTCGAAGCTAGAAGAGTAAAGGGGGATATGGTGACAGTCTTTAAATTCCTTCATGGTTACGATAGAGTGGATAGGGATCGATATTTCGATATGGCTGGCTCTAGAACTAGAGGTCATAATTTGAAGCTTCGTAAGAAAACTTGTTTGCAGGATGTAAGGAAATACTTTTTCAGTGTAAGAGTAGTTGATAATTGGAATTCGCTAAGCGAGGAGGTAGTTAATGCTATCTCAATCCATAGTTTTAAGGACAGGTACGATAAGTATCACTAAGTCTAAAAATGGAACCGATCAGGAGACGGGAAGATACGAGCTTTGGGCTCTTTCCCGTAAACACAATTAGGTAATTAGGTAATCTCACACACACACACACAAACACACACAAACATGCACACACACGCACACACACAAACATACACATACACAAGGACATATGCATATATATATTCACAATTAAACC
Organism: Halocaridina rubra; assembly: GCA_037179515.1. Classification (NCBI taxonomy): domain Eukaryota; kingdom Metazoa; phylum Arthropoda; class Malacostraca; order Decapoda; family Atyidae; genus Halocaridina; species Halocaridina rubra. The sequence goes on along the minus strand of JAXCGZ010002043.1, from coordinate 28,887 downwards.
ATGATATTATCAATACTATTAATCCTGAATATCCTTTTAGGACATAAGGAACTCGAACTAGTGTAGACAACTACTAAGTCATGTTGCCTTAATCAACTGTACCACTGCAACAGGTGGTTAAGGCAGCATGACTATGTAGCTATCGATGCTAGTTCGAGTCCCCTGATATCCTAATAAGATTCTTGTGGAAAATAGTATGATATATATATATATATATATATATATATATATATATATATATATATATATAAAATATATATATATATATATATATATATATATATATATATATATATATATATATATATATATATATATATATATATATATATATATATATATATATATATATATATATATATATATATTATGAGTGTGACACCGATACAGGTAAAAAATAAAAATGTTCCTCATCGATAAAGGCCCGGTCACGAAGGAAGCATGAAGACTAAAATAAGTAAAAGGTTAAGGACCAGGCAGAGATGAGGTAATGATACACAATATGAAAATGACGGTTTTAAAGAATAGTTGAAGTATTGAGGACATAGTGATATGGCTTGATTAGGCCCAGAGATGGCGTTAGATTTAAATTGCAGTAAAGAGGAAAATTGATGCATAAAACATAATTCTTAATTTTTTGGATTCACTTTTCACTGTCTGGATTCCTAATATGTTAATAGAGGTAAATGGGTAAATTTCGTTAGTTTTTCATTTCTTATGTAAATTTCAGTAATGCTATATTGTGCATACTTGGCTGAAATATATGAAGATAAGTAGAAATTCTATTTTTCTTTTAAATTATTTATTGCTATGACTTTTTTGTGTGTGATTGTTTGTAATAAGCAATTTGTAATTAATTAGTTTTACTTATGTGAAAAAGTCCTTTCCTCGTAACTCGTGTTTCCAGGTCGATTCCATTTCTATTCTTAATGAGACTTATATTATTCCTGAAAGTTATGAATGCATTTAGCCTTATCTACTTTTTCTACAAGTGACAAGTGTCTTGGATCGCGCAAAGCAGTAATTAGACAGTATTGCTTTTCATTGTTGACCAATTTTCGTGTATCGCTTGAATGATTGCGTGATTACACGCAGGTACAATGGCTGCGATCCCTCTTGTACTGTGGATATCGAGTAAAAGCATTAACGAAGAGTTTTAATGTAGTGTTTTAATTAGTTTATGGTTTTTGTTCTTTACGTATTTTTGTAAACGTATTCTTATAAACACACACACAGATATATATATATATATATATATATATATATATATATATATATATATATATATATATATATATATATATATATATATATATATATATATATAATATATATATATATATATATATATATATATATATATATATATATATATATATATATATAT
>JAXCGZ010002043.1:0-25000 GCA_037179515.1 Halocaridina rubra | reverse complement strand
ACATATTTATATACATATACATATCCACATACCTACCTAATTACACACACACCACCACACACATACAAACATGGACACCCATACATACAGACACACATTATACATACGCCCATAATGCTACATTAAGATCTACAAACATATCCATCACATTAAAAACCGATTCATTACTGTGATGTAATGACTTCTTTCATGTGTACAACTTTTAAATTGTTAAAAAGTAAAATACTCTTTGGAATGAAGGATTTCTTATATCCATCTGTACGCTGTGCAGGCAATGCTAGCCTTCTTCCAGACCTGAAAAAAGTGTAACAGTTGTGCAGTGGATGGGTTCGATCCTGCATGATCTTTTTTACTTGTTATATTACTCCTTCCTGATACAGAGTGTCTAGTTGTTCAGTAACGGCCCCTAATTTTCGGCTCTTTTTAACAATTATGAAAAGTCTATTTTTGTTTTTACATGTCAATTTTCCATTATAGGTGGTTAATGAGAAGTTGATTACGGATTCAATAATGGATTTATTGAACAAACTAATTATCTTCCTACTTATGTGTAAATTATTTAGCATAAGCATAAAATGAAGCCGTTGGTTACTTTTTTTAACACCAAGTCAATATTTTCCTTTCCTTTTAATTGATTATCTATCACATATCCCAGGTACTTATAATTACTCACTCTCTCAACACTTTCCTGATTTATTACAATTTGGTCTGGTATTACATGTTTTTTTTTCTGAAATCAATTAACCTTTCTTTTGTCTTCTTTACATTTAGTTCCAAAAAATTAATCTTTCACCAATCAACAAAATAATTAACATCTGTAATATAGTCCTCACAATCATCATTCAAAATTTCCGCCGTAATAACTGTATCATCAGCATACTTAATTATGGAACAGTTTTCGAAAAAGCTTCTACAGTCATCTGTATATAGGGTGAACAATACTGGAGATATGACGCAACCTTGGGTTTGCACCTGTTTTGGTGATAATTGTGATAGACTTCACATCATTTATCTGGGTATACTGTGGCCTCTGGGTTAAGAAACTAAAAATCTACTTCAAGAGGTAACAGTTTACATCCATTCTCATCAATTTATTCAATTAGATGTGAGGTTGGATTGCATTGAATGAAGAAATGAAGTCAATGAATAATAATATTATTTGTGTGTTCTGTATATCTACGTGTTCGCTAATATAATTTAGTAGGGTTAGAGTTGCTTCCTGAACACTCCTATTTGTACAGTAAGCAAATTGAAAAGGGTCATTAATCATGAAAGGCACAGGAAGGTTATAAAAAGTATTAAAAAACTAGTTATGTATTTAATCATTTTTTATTTTATTCACGTATTTTAAATGTGACACCAAATTCTGTATTTTTAAAACTTACTTAACATATTAGTAGTGAATCTACATATTTAGGTTGTCAGTCTATTACTCATTGTCATTCTCAGATGGTGATTGTTTTATAGATTTAGTTTTTAAGTGTTATGCTCAACCCACTTTTAAATTTCGCAAATACCGTAAAACTGAACGGTAGCATAGAAATCAGCCAGCCCACCAAGCTTATAACCTATAGAGAACTGATTTTCAAAATTTGGATCTGATGGAAGCCAGGGCAAGCTGTAAAGGATTTGTTGTCCGTTGATGTCGCGGAAAATAGTTTCTCCTGGAATTCTGTATATTCCAACCCATAGACGGTCCTCCCCAAGGACATTGTGCAGCAGCAAAATTCGAGTTACGTCACCTGAGTAGTATAGTTGACCTCCCAGGTTCTCACAATTCGTCTTGACATTGTTCCACACATCCTTAACTAAGCTTCTCACGAGTTGTTTGCCATTAATTGTGTAACGAAAGTAGGTTTTTAGGCTGAGAGGTGCAGGAACATTGTAGATTTTAGCATTTAGAGTGTCGTCAAATACGCCACATTCCATTGAATTATCATCCCAAGTGAATAACCAGCAGCCTCTCTTTGCGCATATGGATGAGCATCTGTGGGGGAAAAGTATATTTTTTTATGAGTGTGATGCCAGGTCAAGCAGAGAATGCTTCCCTCATCGGATTTGGGAACGAAGAAATTATAAAGCAAAAAGAAACAGGTGGGGAGTGTTGTGACTTGTCGGATGTGAAGGGATAATAAGAGATGAGAAACGAATGTCAAAGAATATTCGGTGTTGATATAGGCATAGAAAAAGAACCGCAACTACAGCAACACTTAATTTTGAGCTATCCTGGACAGTCCTATTTAAAACCACTAGACCTTCTGCGTAGTAGAGTAACGTGCTGTTGGTGCCGTGGGCCAACCTTCTACATTGAATATATTAGAGCTTACCATAGTCCCAGATAACATTTTCTCTTTATACAATCCCAGGTCTCCACAGATACTCAAGTGTTGAAATGTGATCTAGTAAATGTTTGGTCCGTTATTGGTACCCTCATTTAGGTCATGCAGTAGAATGTATGCTAAGCAATTATGGCAGTTGTATGAGGGATGTGGAATGCCTAATGAGAGAGGGATTTATGAAGAAGAAGAGACATTTTAAAACAAGATGATAATGTATGGCTATTTTCATTTTGACAGACTGTTAAAGTTGTTCGAATTCTTGCTGCTTGCCTAGGCTAAAGATAAGGGAGAATTGCCCAGACCATTTTGAACTTCCCTCTCGGCATTATTGATGAAGTACGAAGGGAAGGCATAGTCTGCACGTTTTGAAATCAAGCGGCGTTGGAGGAGGTGACGGAAGATGATTTGGCACATTTCTCCCCATCAACTGCGTTTGAGTCTCTCTCTCCGGATGATCTCTCTGAGTTTAGTCCCCAGGCCATCCACACTCACGTGTGAGCCTGTAAGGCAGCAGAAACAGATGCAGATAGGGGGTAGTGCCACCTATTGTCACATTGGTAACAGACGTTTGCCCGACCTGACTTACACACGATGAAATTTTGCCAATTTGAGAAATAATTTCGCACTGGCTTGAATAAATGAGTTTACATGAAATGTGAGAAAATACTTGAGCTGCATATATGCAAGATGATAAAATGTAAGTGCATATTAACTCGTGGAATGAATGAATACATTAATATAACCAGTCCTACTAATGAGTCCTCAATTTACAATAATTAGAAGTTATACTTACCTGCATTTTTCTGTTAGTATCTACTCTTTCTAATCGTACACTTACATATCTTTGTAATGTTGCTTGAAGTTTATGTATCCGACATTTTTTCATTCCTGTATATATATATATATATATATATATATATATATATATATATATATATATATATATATATATATGTATATATATATATATATATATATATATATATATATATATATATATATATATATATATATATATATATATAAGTTCATGAAGTCATAAACAATTTTTTTTATGAAAAAAGAATCTTATCCTGTATTTCTTTCATATGATGAGAAGCTAGTGCACTTTTCATTAAAAGTAAAGTTGTTCATATTTGCATTCTTACGTAAGTATTTGCACTTTATAAACAAATACTTACATTAGTTGAGAATGCAGCGTGTAGCTGATGTAGTTCACATCCATTTTCCACGTGCCGTTGTAGAGAATAGTATATGAATAAGAATTTGAAGATTGACAAATGCCGAGATTGCTGAGCAGGAGTAGGATGTATGCCAAAGACCGTATCCCAAGAACCAAACTATGACAATCAAAGAAGTAAACAAATATATATAATTACTACATCTTGTGTTTATTGGGCTGTAAAGTAAATGGACTGTGTTACAGTGAAGAGAGACGTAAAGAAATATATATATATATATATATATATATATATATATATATATATATATATATATATATATATATATATATATATATATGTATATATATATATATATATATATATATATATATATATATATATATATATATATATATATATATATATATATATATATATATATATATATATATATATATATATATATATATATATATATATATATATATATATATATATATATATATATATAATATATATATATATATATATATATATATATATATATATATATATATATATATATATATATATATATATATATATATATATATATATATATATATATATATATATATATATATATATATATATATATATATATATATATATATATATATATATATATATATATATATATATATATATATATATATATATATATAGTAAGGACTAAGCATCAGGGATGACTGCAAAATTTACGCAAGTCTTGATGACACACTATGTTTTAGATATCTGGGTTGAAGAGGGTAAAGAGAGAAACATCTGCCATCGAGGCAAATTTTCTTCTCCTGAAGTGTATTTATCATAAGATCCTCGAAGACCAGTTATGCAAGCTTTCGAATGTTACAAACCTTCAATGTCAGGCAGTTAAATAAACACTGAAGAAAAGAACGGTTCAAGTTATTGATTTCATACAAGTTAATTTAAGATCAGACGTTGATGTTCAATTTGTACACTGGAGTGTATATGAAATTATTTGAGTAAAGGAATACATATATCAGTACAAGTCTATTAAGGAAAGGTGTGCACAGAGTATTCTAACTCAGATAAGTAGATTTAGAATCATCCACTTTTACTGCATTCAAACTTTCTCCAGACCACCCAAAATTTGTTTTTTATTCAGCTTTAAAATCTTTTTAACTTTGTTCATATTTATACGTGTGCATAATATGTGATATCGTGGGCTGTTTAAAACTAACCATCATGTTAGGTGTTCCGTTGCCACGCAACATGAAGCAAGTCCAAGTATCCTTTTTGCCTTGGAATATGTAACTGATCTTGACCAAATATATATCTCAAGAATCAAACCCTTCACTCTGTGACGAAATGATGTGTTAAGGCAGTCTCTCAAGGGAGGTAAAAAGCAGACCTTTTACTTGAATGCTAAAGCTGATGTAGCCACAAATACTGATGTCTTGAATGTAAATTCTGGCTTCTGTGACGAACTTGGATGTTTAATGAATTGTCCTAAGTAATATAAGTCTAACAGCCACCCAGGGCTGTAGCTTAAATGAAAATGGCCAGGAAATCTTGAAGCAGCTAGCGATACATTTGAATTAAGAGAATAATGATCCGGTTATTGCCAGAGATTATTCAGTTCTTAAAATTGTATAAAATGCCTTTATAAGTAACTGAATAAGGGTGGTAATGTAGGTCTTTTGTTGGTATACAATGTACTTGCGTGAGTGCCCATTTTGCCAGGGTAATGGCAATTGCATAAATGCAATGCATCGTTAATACTGAATAGATAGATCTAGAATTTTATTTAATTCCAAAACGTACTGTAAAACTGAAAACATTGTAAATGTTTCTTTAGGTAAGAGGTTTGGGAGGAGTGGTTCTGCACGCACAGAGGCTCGAGCTATTACATATAGAATGCTTTCAATGACACGTGGCATACATTAAATTGAGTGGACAGGATCTATCTCACGATGGACGCTACTACTATCTCTCTCTGTCTCTTTTTCTCTCTCTCTTGATATATATATATATATATATATATATATATATATATATATATATATATATATATATATATATATATATTAGCATCAAGTATGCTAGCGAAAAGAAATTCTTCGAACCATATTAGATTTTCTCTAGATTTGATGATGTTGATGTTTCTCCATTTTAGTTTACAGGAAGGTTGCTGTTTTGATACTATTTCCGAGTACTCAAGCCGCTCTTAAGACTATAGTCACTTCTACAAGGGGGGTAAGGGGCACGTCAAAGTGATATCTTGACTCTTCGCAGGATATTGAGATTAAGTTGGTGGATTCCCAATCCCGTCGCTCCGCTTCTTTTAGTTGACTCGTGTGACACGTCGGGGAGCATGAGGACACAAGGAATATTCTCGCCTCTGGCCGCGATACAAGCCTAGGACACACGATCACTGTGCCAACGCATTAACAAGTGTCTCAACAAATGCAAAGAGAAGGGAGAAATACCTCCGCTAACTGATGGAACTATATGTCTATGTTTATTTTATTCTCTCTTCTCAACTTCTGTCTTGGATTATTTTCTTAATTATTTCAAATCCTTGATATGTAGTCATCTACAATGATCAAATGAATATATTATTAGATGCAAAATCTTGAAAAATGTTTGCCCGTGACCGGGATTCATATCTACTGGGCATATTTAGTGTGCCAAGGCACTACCAACTGTACCAAGGGGGTTAAATTTTAAAGTAAACTTTGGATCGATTTCTTCTCATGGGTAAAAATGTTTCAAGTTGACAATCATAAATTTCTAGAAGGAAATTAATAAAAAAAAAGGTTAAGAAGAAAATGTGAAAAATGTTAAAATGTTAAATATTTTTTTTGAAATATATATTACAGAAAAGAAATATTTCTGTATTTCTTACTTATATTTCACCTTTTAGGGTAAATTTTTTCCACATTATTGATTTCATACAACATAACTGAAAATATGATTTGATCTTAAATGTATACATTTTATTGCAATATAAGAGGTGTATATAAAATGAATGAATAAAGAAATAAATATATCAATAAATATCAGTTAAGGAAAGTAAACTTAAATGGCTATGTCATCTTAAGCTGCATTGAAACTCTTTAGAATTAACAGTGTAATTTGCTGTTATTAATCCAGGCCTCTGGAACTGAATACAATCTTAAAGTATATAAAAATCTCTTACTGTTAACTGTATAAAAACACAATATAGACCTTTTTGGTATATACAAAAGTTCCATGTGTACCAGTCCTTACAAGAAAATTATGTCAAGTCACTGAAAAGAAAGCATTCATCATTTAATAGTAGTTAAGTTAATAATTCTATTGTTTTTTTCTGATAGGGTGTAAGTTGAATCAATTTTAAGAACTGAATAGGTGAGAGGTGTACGCACAGAGGACCAAACACGCGACTATGCTATTCATTCAGTTATACATAAAATCTAAGGTGTACTCATGGAAGACACTGAGTTGATAAAGTCTTCTTCACGACGGACGTATACTACTACTGCTAATATTAATTTCTCTCTCTCTCTCTCTCTCTCTCTCTCTCTCTCTCTCTCTCTCTCTCTCTCTCTCTCTCTCTCTCTCTCTCTCTCTCTCTCTCTCTCTCTCTTTTCGTCTCGCTTTGCACCTGTCAAGTGGCTTGCCAACAATGCTGCAGGAGTCTCCATCCCAGTGGCGAGGACCCTCTACATCCTACTACTTCGGTCAGTGGTTGACTATCTGTCTCCTGCCTTGTGTCAACTTCCTAGACCAGCTCTCGAGCCACTTGAAAAGTTCCAGAATCGAGTCATGAGATTTATCTTGGGATGTTCTCTCTCTACCCGTATTGTGAGTATGCAGTTGGAGCTCAACCTGCCCCCTCTTGTGGAGAGGATTTATGCCAATGTGTCCTATTTTACTGTTAAGTGTCTTCACTACCCCTTTCTTGCTCTGTACTTCTCTGCTGTCATGAGGACGTCCCTGGATCCAGACGCACCCAGGCTCCCACTTCGAGCAGGAGGTCATAACCTTATCAGGGTGGTGAGTGACATTCTCCGTGGCCTTGACATCGACCTGCCAGTGCAGGCGGCTGTCCCAGATTTACCACCCTGGCGTGTCCCCCTCCCCGCTGTCACATATACACCGACCTCGAAGGATGTCTATCCCCCCTTGCAGAGACAGTTAGCTCTGGAGACTATCGCTGATGTATCCATGTCTGTCCCTGCAGCACACCACGTCTATGTTGATGGTTCTGTGCAAGCAGATGGGAGGGCGGCGTGTGCTGTGTTTTCCCCCACCATGGAGCCGCCTGTGCCGGCTGATTCATGGATTGGCCCTAGACTACCCACCTCGTCGAGCTCCACCTACTGTGAACTGAATGCCATATTGGATGCCGTGACTCTCCTTGTTCGACGACGAGTGAATGGGGTAATAATTTGTGACTCCCAATCGGCCCTACAAGCCCTATCCTCGCCAAGACCTATCTGTGGCCGTGCTGTGGGAGATATACTATGTCGCCTCGCGGCTGCTCGGGATGCTTCTCTTGTTGTGTCGTTTATATGGACTCCATCCCACATTGGGCTGACTGGCAACGACACAGCAGATCGTCTTGCCAAGGCGGCCTGTATGCTGGATGGGCATGCTGTGGATGCTGAGCCCTCCCTCCGATGCCTACGTAACATCATCTACTCAGCTGGGTTTGCCATGACGGTCCAGCGCAGGGACATGGAGAGGGCCAACAGTGTGTCCATACAGCACCATGATCACTTTCTTCACAGTCGCTACAAGTATCGCAGACGCGGGTTAATGGTGCGGAAAAACAATGTAGTTAGTGCTCGGCTCAGAATGGGGTATCGGCCTTTATGGCAGGTCTCCCAGACTCTAGATATGCCACAGTACACCTCCTGTAAATTATGCGACCGTCCTAATGCTAACACTCTTGACCACTATTGTCTTCAGTGCCCCACAGTGAGAGATGTTTTACCTCGAGGTCAGAACTTAATACAGATCTGCTCATTTTTACTTAATGATGACAACCTTGATGTTCTTCTTGCTCGTTATCCTCACTTTGGTGGCCATTAATTATATTGAATTATACATATATTTTCTGTATGTTGCTGTACAATTCTGTTTGTGCATTCTGCGTTTCTCTGAGCTTTACTTTTGCATATAATGTACTCTGTGCTGCCATACTGTGAGTTGTGTGTTAGTATGCAGCAATGTTTTATCAATGTGTACACCTCCCTGTAAACTATGTTCAATTCTTGGTTTTGTATCCATATGAAGCATTATTTGTATGAACTCATGTAATGTCTGACGCCTTGGCGCAATAAATTAATAAAATAAATAAAATAATCTTTTCCTCTGTGTGTGTGTGTGTGCGGTGTGTGTGTGTGTGTGTGTGTGTGTGTGTGTGTGTGTGTGTGTGTGTGTGTGTGTGTGTGTGTGTGTGTGTGTGTGTGTGTGTGTGTGTGTGTGTGTGTGTGATTACCTAATTGTGTTTACGGAAAAGAGCCCAAAGCTCGTATCTTTCCGTCTCCAGATCGGTTCCAGTTTTCTACTTAGTGATACTTATCGTACCTGTCCTCAAAACTATGGATTGAGATAGCATTAACTATCTCTTCGCTTAGCGAATTCCAATTATCAACTACTCTTACACTGAAAAAGTATTTTCTTACATCCTGCAAAGAAGTTTTCTTACGAAGCTTCAAACTATGGCCTCTAGTTCTAGAGCCAGCCATATCAAAATATCGATCCCTATCTACTCTATCATAACCATGAAGGAATTTAAAGACTGTCACCATATCCCCCCTCAATCTTCTAGCTTCGAGTGATGGTAAGTCTAATTCCCTCAGCCTCTCATCATAACTGAGATTGCGTATTTCTGGCACCAGCATCGTGGCATTTCTTTGAACTTTTTCAAGCTTAGCTATGTGCTTTTTCAAGTGCGGATTCCAAAAGGGGGCTGCATATTCAAGTTTTGGCCTCACATAGGTTACATAAATATTTCTGAACATTTCCTTGTCCATGTGCCTGAAGGCTACCCTTACGTTTGATAAGAAGGCATATGCGGCCCTTACTATGCCATGTATATGTATTTCTGGCGACAAATCTGCCAGTATATTTACTCCTAGATCTCCCTCATTTTCTGTCTCTTGAAGTTGTACTCCAGCCACCGAGTAGTCAAGCTTGGGCCTTCTTGCACTTGTACCCATTCTCATTACCTTACATTTTGAAGTATTGAATATCATTAGCCATTTTTCTGACCACTAATGGAGACTATTTAGATCCTCCTGAAGTTCTCTACCATTGTTCTCGTTTCTTTCTTTCTTTACAATCTTTGCATCATCTGCAAACATATTCATGAATGAATTTACAGACTCTGGTAGGTCATTTATATATACAAGGAAAAAAAGTGGCCCTAAAACTGAACCCTGTGGAATTCCACTACTAACTCTTCTCCATTCAGACACTGAGTGTCTTACTCTAACCTCTGTTCCCTTCCTTCTAAGTAAGTTCTTATCCATTCCAAGACATTTCCACCTATTCTAGCCATTGCTTTCAGCTTCCTAATAAGTCTCCCATGTGGAACAGTGTCAAACGCTTTCTGGAAGTCTAGTAATATGCAATCTGCTCAGCCCTCTCTTTCCTGTAAGATTCGGCTTACCTCATCATATAATTCTATTAAGTTTGTCACTGTTGATCTACCTTCTCTGAAGCCATGTTGCCTCACTGACAAAAAGTTGAAGGATTCCAAGTGAAGAGAGATATGTTTCCTTAGTAGTTTCTCCATAACTTTGCAAACTATGCTGGTCAAGGAAACTGGTCTATAGTTTAGAGCCGTATCCCTCCTTCCCTTTTTGAAGATAGGTATAACGTTTGCTTGTTTCCAGCATCTAGGAAACTCCCGACTCCAATGACTTTTTAAATATAATGCTTAGTGCCACTGATATTGAGCTTATGCATTTTTTAAGTACATGAGGGGATATATCATCAGGACCTGTAGCTTTATGGATATCTAACTCCATCAGCGCTTTGCATACCTCTGTGGCTGTAAGGTTGCTGTTCTCTAATACCGGCCTGTTATCTTCTATCACTGCAATCTGAGGGGGTAGGGTATTTTCTACAGTAAATGCTGACGGAAACTCTTTGTTCAATTCTTTGCAGATCTCTTCATCCGTCTCAGTGATGCTTTCATCCGCTCTCTCAAGACTTAAAGCCTGTTCTTTTACCTTCAGCTTTCCTCTGATAAAGCTGTGGAAAAGTTTGGGATTTTCTTTAGCCTTCCTGGTGATGTCCCTTTCATAGTTTCTCTCTGCCTCTCTTCTTTTACTTAGGTAATCATTTCTTGCTCTTTTGTAGGTTTGCCAGGCATATATGTTTTTTCTCTTTCTATGCCTTTTCCAGCATTTGTCTCTCCACTCCTTAGCTCTTTTACACTCATTATCGAACCATTTCTCTCTGGCATGAATTACACCTACTTTGGTGAGAGGTATGGAGCAATCTACTATCTTCTCATATTTCTCATAAAAGATGTCATACATATTTTTGTACAGATTTGTTGTATAATAAGGTCCTCCAGTCAATAACTGCAAAAAGCTAATTCATTTTCATGTAATCTCCTTTCGGAGAGGTCCTCCTCATGTCCTCAGTGCCTCTACTCTCAGGCAGAATATCTTCATTGATATACTCCATCAACAACACACAGTGGTCACTCTTTCCAATTGGTGGTTCATACTCAATTTTTTCAATATCCAACACGTTATCTGTGAATACTAGATCAAGTAGTGATGGCTCATCCCCACCCCTGGACCTCGTTGGTTCCATTACATGTTGGTGTAGGAAATTCCCTAGTACGCAATCTAGGTATCTTGCCCCGAATGAGTCCTCACCACTGTGTGGGCCAAGATTTATCCTATCTATCCCTTTATGATTAAAATCTCCCATAATAAAAATCCTACATTTTCTCTCCCGTGCCATAGTAACAACTGAGTTTATGACTTCAATAGTACCTATATTACTCTCCTCATAAAATTTTAGCCTATTTTGGTTCCTTGGTGGGTTATATACAACAGTTATTATAATGCTCTCTGACCCAGTATTTATGTGAGCAACAAGAAACTCCTAGAACTCACTTTCTATAGCCAAGTTTATTTCTTCAACTTGAATCCTTTCACTTATGAGCAGTGCTATCCCTCCACCAGTCCTCTCAGATCTTTCAACCCTTAATATTCTGAGAATCATAGGAAAAACTGTGACACTGTTTATGTCTTCACTAAACTTAGTCTCTGTAATTGCCACTATATCTGCCTTACTGTTGTGAATCCTATCGTTTAATTCTATTGCCTTACCAGCTACTCCATCAGCATTTGTGTATAACAATCTTAATGAGGCCCTATCCCCTGATCTTCTGTCATTATCTTCTTTATCTCCCCTTTGTCTGGAAGAACTTTGAAATGAAAATTTTTCTTCTCTTCTTCATTTCTTTCCTCATTTAACCTTCTAGCCTCTTGCAACAAGTTTTTGATCTTTCCCATCTCTTCTTGTGTTCTGTATCGTCTAATGAACACTTCTTTGAATTCTTGAAGGTCTTTTAGACATTTTTTCTCATCAGCATTTCTCTACATGTTTCCCCTCTATCAAAGGTTAATATTGTTAGTCTCTGCTTTCCTTCCCTCGAATATTGCCTAGTTGGTGAATGTTTACAATATCCTCAGGACCACAAACTATTCCAAGCTTTCTATTCAGGTCTACAACCCTAGCTTTATATTCATCAAGTCTCCCATCCTATGTTGGCTCCTGGGATTCACTTATGCCTGAGATTACCACTGTCTTCTCTTTATCAAGTGCCTGTGTAATCAGTGGATTTGCCCTTCCCATCACAAAGTCTTTCATTTTTTCGATTACTGTCTCTTTATAGTCAACTGTTTGTATGTTTACCAGTGCCACCACCTTTACAGCCTCTTTTACTGCCACATTCCCCTTTAGTACATAAGCAGAGGAAGATTTCATGGCATCATGTTCCATATTCAGCTCCTGAAACTCTTTTCTAAACTGTTCAATGTTTTCCTTAATCTGGACATTCCAATCTGCAATCTTCTCTCTGTCAGAAGAGAGCAGTGAACTAACATCTAATTCATTTAGGTTGTCATTCAGCTGTTTGTTATCTTCTTGTTTAGAAATTCTGGTTTATAGATCACCCTTTTCCCCTTCCAGCTTCTTTATTCGTTTTTCTTGTTCTTTTTTCTCCTGCTCTTGTACTTTATTTGCTTCCTCCAAAAATCTTACTTCCTCTCTGGGTGTTTCATTCTCTTTCATTTCTCTATCCATATTCCGAATTCTATCATCATTGCCTCTAAATCCTTGATTGTCTGTTTTGATCTCCTAATAACTACCCCTCCTCCTCCTGCTGCATCCCATGGAGATCCTCTATCATCCCTCCCCGACCCATGGGTGGGGGGTTTGGGACAGAGGTGGCCTCATTTTCATGTTTTCCCTTTCACAGAATATAGAAAGAAGAAGAGAGAGAGAAAAAAAGAGAGAAAAAACTTTTATTCAAGCCTCACAAAGAATTCTTATATCTTCATTTAGTTACTCAATTTATCTCTTTTCTGGTAACACACATCCTAACTTAAAAATTTGACTTTGGTAATTTGAGGAAAAAAATGCATACAATAACAAAAATCTACTTGAAGGAAAATTCGAATTTATATCTGTAGGAGACACCACCTGTTTCTGCTCTCTATTCTTCTGAAGTGATAAACTCACTTGCTAACCAAGGTATGTTATCACAGGATCAGACTTTACATTTAACTCAATATATATACAAAATAATAAAATAATAAAAGAGAAAGCTAAAGTAAAAGAAAAAATGAAGAAAAATAAGACAGCTGTGCTCCTTGGCAACTTAACTCAGTGCTGTCGACAGGTGTATTTTTGGTATATGATACAATTTCACGAGAAGCACGTGAATATACTGAATATGTGAATGACTATGGCTACGAAAAGAAATTGAAAAACACTTTGAGTTCCTTAGTACTTTCAAGATTATTACTTATCTTCAGATGATTCCGAGTTGTACAAGCCAATGAAGCGATATATATATATATATATATATATATATATATATATATATATATATATATATATATATATATATATATATATATATATATATATATATATATATATATATATATATAAATTTCTTCCAAGTTATTGCTTTCATGCAACTTAACTGAAGGTAAGATATGATGTTAAGTTTGTTCTTTTGAGCGTAATGTTACTGGCGTACACAAGAATAAGTAAATAAAGGAATAATTATATCAATATATTGTCAGTTTAGAGAAGCTGGAAGAGTATCCTACTTCTGTAATTAGATTTGAAATCATCCTCTTTTGCCACAGACAATCCTTCTTCACTCACAAGGATTTTCTCAGTTTTTGGGACAAGCATGGTTTCCTTATTATCATCTTCAACCCAGATGGACCTTTTCCAGCCTTAAAAAAATCTTTAACTTTGATAATATGTACATGTCTACTTAATTTGTGATGTCCAGGAACTATTTAAAACTTACCATCATCTAAGGTGTTCTGTTGTTTTGCAGCCTCGAAGCAAGGCTAAATACTCTTATTTCCTTGAAATCCAAAACTAATCCTGACCAACCATTTATCTCATGAATCCAGCCCTTGTCTATGTGACGAAATTGTGTATTAAGGAAGTCTCTTAAGTGGGAGAAGAAGTAACCCCTTTTCTTGTATATTAAAGCTGATGTTTTGATTCCAAACACTTAACTCTGTGAAGAACTTGAGTGTTTAAGGAATCTTTATAAGAGAGAGAAGTCCAGGTGCCTTCCAAAATTGTAGCTGGAATGTAAATTGCTAGGAAATCTTTTAATGCTTAGAGGGGCTTTTGAAATAACAGTATACTGGGCCGATATTGATCCAGGTATAACTTTTTTCATCTCCGACAGAATGGTTTCTAATCTTAAAAATAAAAACTAAAAACACTTTGTTCTTAACTGCATAATGGAGAAATATAGATTTGCATGGTATTTGGTGTAGTTGCATGAGTGACAGTCCTTGGCAGAGAGTCATGGCAAGCTGATAAAAACAAAGCATTCATTATTTCTTAATAAATAAGATACTAAAGTTATCCGTATCCGAAACGAATGATTTTCTTGTTTTAATATCTGAGAGACCCGAGTTCTTGAATATACCATTTATTTCATTATGCAGCAATTCTTATGGTTTACTCGCAAAAGACACTGAGGTGATATTGTCTATCTCACGAGGGAAGCTACTATTTTCTCTCGTTCTTGTCAAGTTGTCTAGCGAAAAAAAACTTTAAAGAATATTGGGAGCAGAAGTAGGGACATATTGGTCAAATCAATGAATGAATTTGAAACCTGTCACCATATCCCACTTATTCTTCTAGCTTTGAGCGATAAGTCTAATTCCCTCAGCCTCTCCTCATAACTGAAATTGCGTATTTCTGGCAACAGTTTCTTGGCATATTTTTGAACACTGTCCTGCATATTCATATGTTTTTTCAAGTGCTGATTCAAAAAAGAAGGCTGCATTTTCAATCTTTGGCCTCATATAAGTTGCATAAATATATCTGAACATTACTTTGTACATGTATCTGAGGGCTACCCTTAAATTAGCTAAGAAAACATAGGCTATGCTGCCATTCCTATGCCATTTATATGCACATCCAGAGACAAATCTGCCAATATGTTTACTTCTAGATCTGTAGCATTTTTTGCCTCTTGAAATTGTGCACCTGCTGCTGAGTATCCAAGTATGGGTCCTTTCTCCAAAATATTTGCATCATCTGCAAACTTTTTCAAGAATGAATTTGCAGACTCTGGTATGTCATTTGCCTATACAGGGATCAAAATTGACCCTAAAACTGAACCATGTAGAACTCCACTACAAACCCTTCTCTATTCAGACACTGTATTACTTTGACCCTCTGTTCCTTTCCTTCTAAGAAGTTTTTATTCATTCCAAGACATTTATACTTATTCTTGCCATTATTTGTAGCTTCTTAATAAGTCTCCCATGTGGGACCGTATGAAATGGTTTCTGAAAATCTAAGAATATGCAAACCTCATCATAAGATTCTATTAAATATGTCACTGTTCAACTGGCCTCTATGAAGCCATGTTGTCTCACTCAAAAAGGTGAAGGATTCCAAGTGAAGAGAGATGTGTTTTCTTAGAAGTTTCTTCATAACTTTGCAAGCATGCAAAGGAAATAGGTCTGTTGTTTAAAGAATATTGGGAGCAGAAGTTGGGACATATTGGTCAAATCATTGAATGAATTTAAAAACCATCACCATATCCCAATTATTTTTCTAGCTTTGAGTGATAAGTCTAATTCCCTCAGCCTCTCCTCATAACTGAAATTGCGTATTTCTGGCAACAGTTTCTTGGCATATTTTTGAACACTATCCTGCATATTCATATGTTTTTTCAAGTGCGGATTCAAAAAAGAAGGTTGCATTTTCAATCTTTGGCCTCATATAAGTTGCATAAATATATCTGAACATTACTTTGTACATGTATCTGAGGGCTACCCTTAAATTAGCTAAGAAAACACAGGCTATGCTGCCCTTCCTATGCCATTTATATGCACTTCCAGAGACAAATCTGCCAATATGTTTACTTCTAGATCTGTAGCATTTTTTGCCTCTTGAAATTGTGCACCTGCTGCTGAGTATCCAAGTATGGGTCCTTTCTCCAAAATATTTGCATCATCTGCAAACTTTTTCAAGAATGAATTTGCAGACTCTGGTATGTCATTTGCCTATACAGGGAACAAAATTGACCCTAAAACTGAACCATGTAGAACTCCACTACAAACCCTTCTCTATTCAGACACTGTATTACTTTGACTCTCTGTTCCTTTCCTTCTAAGAAGTTTTTATTCATTCCAAGACATTTATACTTATTCTTGCCATTATTTGTAGCTTCTTAATAAGTCTCCCATGTGGGACCGTATGAAATGGTTTCTGAAAATCTAAGAATATGCAAACTGCACAACCCTCTCTTTTATGTAAGATCTGGCTTACCTCATCATAAGATTCTATTAAATATGTCACTGTTCAACTGGCCTCTATGAAGCCATGTTGTCTCACACAAAAAGGTGAAGGATTCCAAGTGAAGAGAGATGTGTTTTCTTAGAAGTTTCTTCATAACTTTGCAAGCATGCTGGCCAAGGAAATAGGTCAGTTGTTTAAAGAATATTGGGAGCAGAAGTTGGGACATATTGGTCAAATCATTGAATGAATTTAAAAACCATCACCATATCCCAATTATTTTTCTAGCTTTGAGTGATAAGTCTAATTCCCTCAGCCTCTCCTCATAACTGAAATTGCGTATTTCTGGCAACAGTTTTTTGACATATTTTTGAACACTGTCCTGCATATTCATATGTTTTTTCAAGTGCGGATTCAAAAAGGAAGGCTGCATTTTCAATCTTTGGCCTCATATAAGTTGCATAAATATATCTGAACATTACTGTGTACATGTATCTGAGGGCTACCCTTAAATTAGCTAAGAAAACACAGGCTATGCTGCCCTTCCTATGCCATTTATATGCACATCCAGAGACAAATCTGCCAATATGTTTACTTCTAGATCTGTAGCATTTTTCGCCTCTTGAAATTGTGCACCTGCTGCTGAGTATCCAAGTATGGGTCCTTTCTCCAAAATATTTGCATCATCTGCAAACTTTTTCAAGAATGAATTTGCAGACTCTGGTATGTCATTTGCCTATACAGGGAACAAAATTGACCCTAAAACTGAACCATGTAGAACTCCACTACAAACCCTTCTCTATTCAGACACTGTATTACTTTGACCCTCTGTTCCTTTCCTTCTAAGAAGTTTTTATTCATTCCAAGACATTTATACTTATTCTTGCCATTATTTGTAGCTTCTTAATAAGTCTCCCATGTGGGACCGTATGAAATGGTTTCTGAAAATCTAAGAATATGCAAACTGCACAACCCTCTCTTTTATGTATGATCTGGCTTACCTCATCATAAGATTCTATTAAATATGTCACTGTTCAACTGGCCTCTATGAAGCCATGTTGTCTCACTCAAAAAGGTGAAGGATTCCAAGTGAAGAGAGATGTGTTTTCTTAGAAGTTTCTTCATAACTTTGCAAGCATGCTGGCCAAGGAAATAGGTCTGTTGTTTAAAGAATATTGGGAGCAGAAGTTGGGACATATTGGTCAAATCATTGAATGAATTTAAAAACCATCACCATATCCCAATTATTTTTCTAGCTTTGAGTGATAAGTCTAATTCCCTCAGCCTCTCCTCATAACTGAAATTGCGTATTTCTGGCAACAGTTTCTTGGCATATTTTTGAACACTATCCTGCATATTCATATGTTTTTTCAAGTGCGGATTCAAAAAAGAAGGTTGCATTTTCAATCTTTGGCCTCATATAAGTTGCATAAATATATCTGAACATTACTTTGTACATGTATCTGAGGGCTACCCTTAAATTAGCTAAGAAAACACAGGCTATGCTGCCCTTCCTATGCCATTTATATGCACTTCCAGAGACAAATCTGCCAATATGTTTACTTCTAGATCTGTAGCATTTTTTGCCTCTTGAAATTGTGCACCTGCTGCTGAGTATCCAAGTATGGGTCCTTTCTCCAAAATATTTGCATCATCTGCAAACTTTTTCAAGAATGAATTTGCAGACTCTGGTATGTCATTTGCCTATACAGGGAACAAAATTGACCCTAAAACTGAACCATGTAGAACTCCACTACAAACCCTTCTCTATTCAGACACTGTATTACTTTGACTCTCTGTTCCTTTCCTTCTAAGAAGTTTTTATTCATTCCAAGACATTTATACTTATTCTTGCCATTATTTGTAGCTTCTTAATAAGTCTCCCATGTGGGACCGTATGAAATGGTTTCTGAAAATCTAAGAATATGCAAACTGCACAACCCTCTCTTTTATGTAAGATCTGGCTTACCTCATCATAAGATTCTATTAAATATGTCACTGTTCAACTGGCCTCTATGAAGCCATGTTGTCTCACTCAAAAAGGTGAAGGATTCCAAGTGAAGAGAGATGTGTTTTCTTAGAAGTTTCTTCATAACTTTGCAAGCATGCTGGCCAAGGAAATAGGTCAGTTGTTTAAAGAATATTGGGAGCAGAAGTTGGGACATATTGGTCAAATCATTGAATGAATTTAAAAACCATCACCATATCCCAATTATTTTTCTAGCTTTGAGTGATAAGTCTAATTCCCTCAGCCTCTCCTCATAACTGAAATTGCGTATTTCTGGCAACAGTTTTTTGACATATTTTTGAACACTGTCCTGCATATTCATATGTTTTTTCAAGTGCGGATTCAAAAAGGAAGGCTGCATTTTCAATCTTTGGCCTCATATAAGTTGCATAAATATATCTGAACATTACTGTGTACATGTATCTGAGGGCTACCCTTAAATTAGCTAAGAAAACACAGGCTATGCTGCCCTTCCTATGCCATTTATATTCACATCCAGAGACAAATTTGCCAATATGTTTACTTCTAGATCTGTAGCATTTTTCGCCTCTTGAAATTGTGCACCTGCTGCTGAGTATCCAAGTATGGGTCCTTTCTCCAAAATATTTGCATCATCTGCAAACTTTTTCAAGAATGAATTTGCAGACTCTGGTATGTCATTTGCCTATACAGGGAACAAAATTGACCCTAAAACTGAACCATGTAGAACTCCACTACAAACCCTTCTCTATTCAGACACTGTATTACTTTGACCCTCTGTTCCTTTCCTTCTAAGAAGTTTTTATTCATTCCAAGACATTTATACTTATTCTTGCCATTATTTGTAGCTTCTTAATAAGTCTCCCATGTGGGAACATATGAAATGGTTTCTGAAAATCTAAGAATATGCAAACTGCACAACCCTCTCTTTTATGTATGATCTGGCTTACCTCATCATAAGATTCTATTAAATATGTCACTGTTCAACTGGCCTCTATGAAGCCATGTTGTCTCACTCAAAAAGGTGAAGGATTCCAAGTGAAGAGAGATGTGTTTTCTTAGAAGTTTCTTCATAACTTTGCAAGCAATGCTGGCCAAGGAAATAGGCCTGTTGTTTAGAGGTGTATCTCTCCTTTCCTTTTTGAAGATAGTTTTCACGTTCTCTTGTTTCCAGCATCTTTAAATCTCCCCAGATTCCAGCAACTTTTAGCACATATTTTAAGTAGGAAAGGGGATATATCATGAAAACTTGCAGCTTAATGGGCATCTATTTCCATCAACATTTTGTATATCTCTGTAGCAGAAAAGTTGAGGCAGTCCAAGGGGTTGGGGGTAATTTCTACTGTAAATACTGATTGAAACTCCTTATTCCATTCTTCGCAGATTTCCACATCCTCCTCAGCGATGCTTTCATCTGCTTTCTTTAACTTTAAAGCCTGTTCTTTGACCTTCAGTATTCCCCTGATAAAGCTATTAAAAAGCTTGGGATTTTCTTTAGCCTTCCTGGTAACATGCCTTTTATACTCTCTTTCTGCCTCTTTTTTTGCACTTAGACATTTATTTCTTTCTCTTTTGAAAGTCTGCCATGCATTTATATTTTTTCCCATCCTATGCCTATTCCAGCATTTGTCTAACCACTCCTTAGCTATCTGACTGTCATTATTGAACCGTTTCTCTCTGGCATGAGTAACTTCTATTTTTGGTGGAAGGTACTATCTTCCCATATTCCTGACAAATGATTTCGAACATCTCTTGTACAGATTTGCTGTTAAGTAAGGTCATCAATTCGGTAACTGCTAAACGATAATTAATTTTGTTGTAATCTCCTTTTGGAGAGTTCTTCCTTGCATCCTCTTCAGTGCACCTACTTTCAGGCAGAATATCTTTGATAATATACCCTATCAACTACACATAGTTGTTACATTATAAATTTGGTGGATCATACTCAATTTTTTCAACATCCAACACATTATTTGTAAATACTAGATCACGCATTGATGGCTCATCCCCACCTTTGGCCCTTGTTGGTTCCAATACATGTTGGTGTAGGGCATTTCCTTGTACACATTCTAGATATCTTGCCCCAAGTGAAATCTCCCCACTGTGGGGGTCAAGACTACTTGAATCTATCTCTATACGATTAAAACCTCCCATAACAGAAATCCTGCTCTCTCTCCCATGTAAAGTTAACAACTAAGTTTTTAACTTCGATTGTACCTATATGACTTTCCTCATAAACCTATTGCCTTTGTTGATTTTACAGGGGTTATACACAATGGTTATTATAAGGCTCTCTAACCCAGTGTTTATGTGAGCAACCATAACCTATGTAAACTCACTTTCTTTAGCAAAGTATATTTCTTCAACGTGATATCTTCCACTTATGAGCAATGCTATCCTCCACCAGTCCTCTCAGATTTTTCAAACACTAATATTATGAAGCTCATAGAAAAAACTGTGACACTGTTAATGTCCTCACTTATGGTAGTCTCTGTAACCTCTACTATTCTGCCTTGCTGTTGTAAATCCTATCTTTTAATTTTACTACCTTACCAGCTACCTCATCGTGATTTGTGCACAGCTATCTTAATGAAGCTCCATCCTCTGATATCTTAGCATTATCTTCTCTATCACTCCATTGGCTTGAAGAACCCTGAAACAAAAGTTTTCTTACCCTCTTCCTTATTTCCCTCATAAAAACTTCTTACTTCTTGCAATAAGCTTTTGAGCCTTTCGATTTCTTTCTGTATTTTATATGGCCTAATGAAGACTTTTCTGAATTTTTTTTACTGTCTATTAGTTTTTGTTTTTTTCTCATCAATAATTCTCGACATGTATCCCCTCTCTCAAAAGTTGCTTCATTTTTTTCGCCTTTCCCTCCCTAGAATTTTTACCAAATCAGTGAATGCTTACAATATCCTCTTGACCGCATACTTATTCAAGCTTCCTTATCAGGACTAAACCCCTAGCTTTATCATTTCTGGTGTTCTAGGCCTTGTTGACTCTTGGGATTACTTATACCTGAGATTATCACTGAGATCTCTTCATCAAGTGCCTGTATGATCAGTAGACTAACGCTTTCAATAACAACAATTTTATATTTTTTTCTATTGCTGTTAATTTGTAGTCAACAGTTTTTACAGTTTCCAGTGCCACCTCGCACACTGCTCCTCTAACTGTCACATTTTGCTTCACTGCATCTGCAAAAGATCTTGTAATGCCATCATGTTCCGTATTCAGCTGCTGAGATCTTCTCTAAATATTTCGATGTTTTCCGTTATCTGTGCATTCCAAGATGCAATCTCGTCTACCAGAAGAGAGCAGTGAACTAACATTTAGTTCATTTAGGCTGTCACTCAAATGTTTATTGTTATCTTCTTGTTTAGAAATCCAGACCTCTGGTACATTCCTTTCCCCTTTCAGCTTTTTGATTCATTTTCTTAGTCCTATTCTCTCTTTACCTTGTGCCTTCTTATTCTCCTCCAAATTTTTTATAATCTTTCGTGATGTTTCATTTTCTGTTAACTTACTTTTAAAGCCTTCTTTCATTTTGCCATTCATATTCTGAATTCTATCTTCCAGGTTTAATACAAGGGTCAAAAGGTGCATGGCTTTTTGTTTCATATTCCTAAGATCTGGTCCCCCTCCCACAGCCCCAGGGGATCCTCTGCATCACCTCCCCAACCATTGGATGAGGGGGTTAGAGAGAGAGAGAGAGAGAGAGAGAGAGAGAGAGAGAGAGAGAGAGAGAGAGAGAGAGAGAGAGAGAGAGAGAGAGAGAGAGAGAGAGAGAGAGAGAGAGAGAGAGAGATGATTTCTTCTTGGAGTTTGAGTCTTATCAAATACAAGACAATTTTTTTAGTTAATGTTGCACAGATTTGCTTTATTTGTTTATGGAGTACTTATTTAGTTTATCTTTCAGTGAATCATATTCCTGGTAAAACATCCCCTGTTTTAGCATTTGACTTTTGGTAATGATAAAAACCCATATGATGAAAAACTTGAATGTGCAACTGAGGAAACATAATTGATGCCTTGAACACCTGTTTTTGTTATTAGTTATATTTAACTGCTTATTCCATATTTTTTGAATAAAATATTAGTCACTTTTTTAACCAAGATATGTTATTGCAGGATCAAACTAACTGCAAGTTTGTAGTAGAAATCTAACTGAGTTAAATGAAAAATTTAATAAAAGGAGAAAAGGAGAAAAAAGAGACTATTATGAAGTAATTGGCATCTTGGCTCAGTAAATGTTGGCAGGTTACTGTTTTCTTCTGTATTTTTTTAAATTATATTTTGACTACTAAACTAAGCATTATGGGAAGGATATTTTTTAACCAGATATGGGACCACAGGATCAGGTTAAATAATATCTATACAAGTAATAGCTCCCCCCCCAATTCACGCAAAAAATTACATATTTCGATGAATCCTACGCTGTCATCTCTTCTAATGTTTTCCTTCTGGATTACGTCTTCTTTCCCATCTCCAACTTTTCTTAAAGAATTTCTTTTGAAATTTTAGGACTGTCCATCTTATAAGCAAATTTTTTCTACTCACAAAATTCTGAATACTTTTATTTCAAGGAATGTTAATTTTTTTCCTACTCATGCTGCTTCATTGAAAAACAAAGAAAATTCGAGAGATACTGATAGCATGTGTGTGTGTGTGTGTGTGTGTGTGTGTGTGTGTGTGTGTGTGTGTGTGTGTGTGTGTGTGTGTGTGTGTGTGTGTGTGTGTGTGTGTGTGAGTGTGTTCTGGTCACTGGCCTGTTGTGAGAGAAATAAAAATTAAAATAAATTATCGTCCTATATCTCTCTTAGAAGTCCCAGGGAAAATATTTGAAAATATAATACATTCCAGAGTTTATAAATACTTAGAACTAAATGATTGTTTTCCCCCTAACCAACACGGATTTAGAAGAGGTAGAGGCACTCATACAGCACTAACTTATTTATATGAAAAAATAGCCATCTCACAAAAGTTCAGGCAAAAGTGCAATGTCTTGAGCAGGGATGTTTCCTCTGCTTTTGACAAAGTATGGAGAGATGGACTCAGATATAAAATCATAGAACTTCACTTACCCTCACTAATAACTAAAATTTTATCAGATTTCATATCTAATAGAAAGTCAATTATCAAAATTAACGAACACATGGGTACTCAATTTGAACTTAGAGCAGGTGTCCCCCAAGGATCGAATCTGAGTCCACTTCTCTATGCTATATTCACGAGAGATATACCCAAACCAGGTTTAGGTTGTTCAACAATTATATTTGCTGATGACATCACTCAAGTAATTTCTGATTATAATAAAAGATTTCTAGCAAGAAAAACACAGAGGGAAATACTTAGAATAAATGAATATGAGAATAAATGGAATATTAAAACTAATATTAACAAATTCCAACTTTTATCTATTTCTGCTCTTAAACCACTAGATATAATAATTAATAACAATAGAATAAACTTTTCCAATAGTCTGAAAACCTTGGGCTTAACTATTAACAGAACAGGGATAAAACCTCATATAAATGATAGAATAATACAAAGTAAAATGATTTCCACCAAGCTACGAAGATTTAACCTGCTCAAAACTAAAAATAGAGTCACCTTATATAAAACTTTAGTAAGACCAGTATTAATATACCCCCCAATTCCAACTTGCATCTTATCAAAACGTAATTTTTTGAAACTCCAAGCTATCCAAAATTTAAATTTAACAAGAATTCTCTCTGAAACTCCACCATACATAGAGAGAATGGAAGAAATTCATAAGAACCTTAAAGTCGAACCACTTAATACGTATATTTTTAAACTAGCATCCAAAACCTGGGGTAAAATGGGAATCGACTTTGAAGAATTTTTTCAAGAAACTAATGCTTTAAACACTTTAGATTACGAATTTATTAATGACCATGTCTGGTGGAGAAGAATTTCTACAATTTTTTCAGGAAATCCACCAGAACCTATTTATGCTAGATAAAGTAAATCTCAAAAAGTCCTCATAAATTCCTAAATTATAACTGAATGAAGTCATATTGGGCCGCAGTTAAATTATATTTAACCAAAACTTAGCACGAGGGTTTGCCCCTCTCTATTCATCTCTTACTTCCTTAAATTTCGTGTTTATCCCCCCAATCCTTCCCATCCTTTATCCCCCTCTCCCCAGTGATGACACCCTGAATAGGGCTAAGAGAGTTCACTCGATGCCGTCACTATTCTTCCCCCACCTATCCTATCCTATCCTAAGAAGAAGAAGTGCCCTCAGTATAGCTGAGTATCTTCAGTAGTTTTTGTTCTGTCTTCTTAGAGACCTCTGTAGCTCAAGACACTAAGCTTTTGGAGTCATGTTCTACAGTTTCTAGCAAATCCCAATGGAAGGAGATTATTATTATTATTATTATTATTATTATTGGTCACCGTGGCTCAACCGGTAGCGTCTGCGGCCCTGGGTCGTCAGG
>JAXCGZ010002042.1:0-125395 GCA_037179515.1 Halocaridina rubra | reverse complement strand
CAACTTGACTAAATGGGGCAGAGTGAAGGGACTGGGAATCCTCTCCTCTGTATTTTCTTCCTTCAAAGAGTCAAGGTATTTATGCTTTGACTCAGCCACCCCCACTTATAAGGGGGAATATAGCTCTTGTATATAGATATAGACATCGCTAATCACAGAAGATATTTCAAACCTACTTTTAGAGAGTTTGATTCAACTGGAAAATTTTGAAATTCACGCTGTGCGTAATTCACTATTTACAGGGGTACAGTATGGTGTCATTTTTATTCCAATCAAGATGCCATGTTTCACTGACACCAGCAATGTGGTCATAATTGTTACACAATAATTAATGTAGCAGACATTAACATACCTTGCACATCCTTATCTCTTTTGCTATATTTTCTGCCAAAAAAGAAATTTTTCAGTAAGGGAGATTGCAAATCCTGCTCTCTTATCCCTTTTATTGACCTCCTATAGCACATTAGGAATACAGTATACAGTAATTGTGGAATACTTTGTCCTTCTCACTGAGGATATTCTGTTAAGTGGGTTCTTACAGACTGAGGGCATTGAGCTGTGGAATTTTTTCTTCCCTGCCACTACTTCCTTGTAAATGGTTATAAACTATATGTATATAATATAGAAACTACGCATACTATTACAATGCAATACCAGTGCATCATATATCACCAATACTTGCAGGTACCAATAACTCACATTCCTGTTGTGGATGATCTCATACGAATAGACTTCTTCAATGAATTTTCACCGTATGGAATGAAATCTGAAGACACATCCCCTGCTGGAGAAAACCCTGCAACGTAGGTCCTATCCCACATTTGTAACTTATAGTAATTACCCATGTGAAGTCCAAAATATCATTTGTTGCTGGATTTCATTAAGGACTTGTAAATGTCTTTCATCACTCTTGCGTGCATATAGTTTCGATCAAGTAAGGTTTAGGAAGTTTTTGTATACAGTATTGTATTAGATTCTTCCTATTGTCTAGTATTATGATTTTTGTTGAAAGTTCATTGTAAAAAGATATAAACATAAAGCTGAGTGCATATTAAAAATATGTATTGCAATAGATATGACAGTATTTGATTATAGTAGGATTTGACCATGTGCCATACATAATTAATTTTATGTTTGCTGCCTTTTTCTGCCTGGCACAGGAGGGTGGCCACATCCAAAACAAGAAGCAAACTAACAATAATGAAACCATTATTCTTGTTCCTTGCTATAATTATGTACTCATCGTCATACAAAGGTACATGATAAAGAATAAACAAAGCCAAATGCTTGCCTAAGTGCACCCTTTTATGTGTCACACTTAGTCCCCAATCGAATTGGGGTGAACACTGACATATTGGTGCTGGGTGATTAAGGTGGGATGCTCTTCCTGCTTCCATGTGGTGGGGTCAAACCTGCTTCAGTTGCTTCCCAACTCAGAGTGCATATTTCCATAACTTTTTTGCATAGAAATATAGCATTTTTTTCTTGCAATCTAGCCAAGTCAAGACGTTAAGTGAACTGCTGTTATCACCGCAAGCTGCCATGCGCATACCTAATCCTGTCCCGCCCAAGCTGTTAGAAACCGACAAGTTGAAGCTGAAACTGGATATAGTCATTGGAGAGGTACATGTTTTATATCAACCTGTATTTGATTCTGCACTATTGCTTGGGAAAGATAAAACATTAAATCCTTTGTCATGACCAGAATGTAGAATGGACAGGAGTAGTATTTATTGTATAATAACCTTTGCTAACATAGTAGGCGTGAGAAGTTCTTGGTCGTTTTATGTGTCGCTGTGAATCCCCATATGAATGGGGGTGGACACAGGTTGGAGTTTGGGAATTAAGGCTGCATGCCCTTTTTAACGCCTTGCAGTGGGCTCGAACTCAGATTTGTACCTACTCTAGTCGAGATCTCTAAACACTCCGCTGTCACAGTCCTCATAGTCAGCTTGATAAGTACTTATTACATAAGGAACTGTTTCTTCATGTCTCCAGAAAAGGATAGCCATGCATATAATTGATGTGAATCCGGTCCTTAAAAATGAATTCATTTAAATACAGTACTGTACTTAAAACTTAATACCTTTAACTGTTAAAAGTCAATGCAATTGTAGTAAAAACCCTAATATCTTCTTTTTGATATAATTAATGATATGAGCTATGATAAGCATGAAACCGATGTAAATTTTTTTAAACAAAATCCCATAGTTTTTTGAAGCCAGTTTGTTTTCACAATTGTAACATATTGCAGTAGCAAGGCTTCAGAATACCTTAATATCATCAACTCATCTCTCAGTTATTTTCAGATAGGAAAAAAAACTTAAGTGAGGGAAGGATTACATGGCACTTCAAGTGTCCTTTTCAGTCACTGTTTGTGACATACTGAAATTATGAGGGTTGAGTGCCTTTTTCCCTGCATCCAGGGGTAATTAGTATTTTCTGTTAATTGCAGGGTAATTATGGGAAAGTGTACAAAGGGAAACTAACTGATGAACAGGGGAATCAGACAACAGTAGCTGTCAAAACCTTACATCCTGTCGGAGACTTAGAAGACCTGAAGAGGGAATTTCGCATGATGAAGGTTGGTGTCCCTATGCTGTAAAGTCTGTAGACTGCAGTAGTTATATTGTTGGGCTCTAGTGCTATTACTGTCCCTTGCCTCTGTCTTTCATTTGAGACTTCAACTGCATTATGACCATAATGTGTGTTCACTTTAAAGCAAGACCTCTGGTTTGTTAATGTAATTGAGTCTCATGACTTACCTTTGAATTGTTAATATCTAAAACTTCATATTAAATTTAAGCACGCTTTATAAATAATTTAGCTATACTATATATAGTTTCACAAGATTTATTTTGACAGGCTTATAGATCATAAAGACTTCTGTTTTACAGTAGATCCACTCATCTAACTGTGTATTACTGACTTAAGGAGACCATTACACTCTTTCTTATCCTTCATGGAGTCTGGCAGAGAATATCTGTTCAGCCCATGCTGGGAAATTGAACTCCAGGTCATTTTGGTGAGAGACAGTCTCTAAATCCACTGAACAATAGCAGTTGCTTTCTTTATGCAGCACTTGATAGTTTGTGATTTTACATTGTAAAAATCTACTAGCATAGGTACAATCAATTGTTTGGATATTGCCTGCAGATTACAAGTTGTGTGTCATAAAGCATGTTTTAGATTAGATTAATCATCATACAAAGGTTTCAGTCACTGGTATATCGAGCTATTGGTGCAGTGCATAGTCTTCTTTTCTTAACATTGAGAAACTCGCACTACTTCATCCACACTTATATATTCCATCATGATTGATAATTTATAATTGTAAAATTGTTAACAGTTTGATGAATGTTACTGTAAGAGTTTGTCCTGCTGAGTGTTTTCTGTCTGCGACCTTTATTTGAGACTGATAACGTGTGTCATAAGTTTTTATTATTATTGATAATATTATTTTATTATTATTATTATTCGATATTCTCTAACTTTTTTCTGAGGTAAGGATCAGGAATATCTGTGTTCCCTTAAATGTCTTAGAAATCGACAAGGGGATTGAAAGGGAGATGACTGGTAGGTGTGTGAGAGAAAAGATAGATGTGTTAGCAATGAGTGAAACAAAGTTTAACGGGATAGGTGATGTGCAGTGACAATGATAGATAGGGTGAAGTCGGGAGAGAGTCTCTTCTATCAGTCTTTTCTTGCAAGAATAAAACTTTCATGGAGGTAAGGATTGCCATTTCGGAACTCCCATATTCCTTTTAGTCACGTCATGCAACCTGCATCATATGCAATGGTTAAGACGTATTTTCTTTCAGAATTTGAAGCATGAAAATATAGTTGGAATCTGTTGTGAATTAATGGAGACAGAGAAGCAAGAGATGTGTATGGTTATGGAGTATTTGCCTATGGGATCCCTAAAGGAGTATATCCTGGAGAACAAAGAACGAATTACCACTCTGTCCCTTTTGAAATTTGCAATGGACATCGCTGAAGTAAGTGTGACGGATTTTTTTCAATTTCGGTATATATCTTTGTGAATTATAAAAATATTTTCTCTGATACTGTATTATGCCATAATGAGAGTTTTGAAATTTTTGTTTTTGATGTTTTATATGCTTTGCAAATGTATCTTGGTCTTATTATTTCGGATGACACTACCCAATGAATCTAGCCAGGAGACTGCAATATTAATAGTAGATGTTTGCAGCAGCTGTATCATATTTATATACAGTATTCTCAAATTTGTAAGTTGTTTTGAAGCGAGAAGAGAAATTCTGGGGGAGAATAACTACCTATTCTCTTTCCCTTTTATTAGCTGCCTGAAATATATAAGGAGTACAAAAGTAGTATTGTTTTCCCCCAAATCTCAAGAAAAATTATATGGAATTACTATTGATATATATATACAGTACTTATCTAATTCAAAGTAATACTACTTGATAGTATTAAAATGTCAGTGGTCACTATGGCTGAGCATAATGCTTGTGACATTGAATCATCCTGTCCTGGGTTTGCAGCCCGCCACAGTCTGAGGTTAGAAAGGGTAATGGTCACACTTGCCAAAACCAAAGTCCTTCACATGGAGTCACTATCCTATCCCCTAGTAGAAAAGGGAGATCATGACATAAAACCTATGATAGTAATAAAAGTCCAGGTTTTTCCAAGAGCTTCAGGATCATTATTTTGTCCATATCAGATCCTATCGTTGTAACTATTCTGTTCCACCACAGATCAAGTTGTGTACTCTCAGAGCCTGTTGATATGGACTTTGAGATGAGGAATGCCCGTAACTTGACCTTGTATCGCGAGAGTTGACCTTGAGAGCTCTTTGTTAAAAGCTAAGCATACTGTTTACAAGGCATTAAATGGCTGCTGTCATTCTATTTCCATACTCTCAGTACTTATTTTTTTAGGCAAAAAAAAAAAAAAAATATTCTAAAGCCAGTACAATCTGTCTTTATACAAATGCCATAATCCCTCCCTATAAGGGGTGGCTGATCAAAACTAAAAACTTCACCCTGTTGGAGAAATACACAGGAGGAAATTCCCAGTCCCCTTGCTCAACCCCATTTATATTGTCATAATCATTTTACAACATGAAAAAGGTGTCACTCCCCCTTCTTGATGGGTAAATGTTGCAGTCATTATTGTTTAGGTTAATTTAATATGGAAATATCTTTTCCAGGGAATGGATTACTTGGAAGAATGTCGAATCATTCACCGTGACTTAGCAGCTCGAAATATTCTAGTCAAAGATGAACACAGTGTGAAAGTTTCAGATTTTGGCCTCGCACAAGAACCCAACGAAGGCAATTACTATATCCTCAGAACTCAACGATCATTGCCATTTGCTTGGTGAGTTATCAATTTACGTTTTTTATATTGGTAAAGTACAAGGTATAATAATTTAGTTATGTATATTTAATTTATTCATTTTCTCCAATTGTAATTTTTAAGGTTACTTGATGCACTAATTTGCAAATTTAAGAGCAAAAGACTTTGTCCAAGGTTAGCAAATTTTCCGCCATATTTACTAAAAGGAAATGGCTTATTTACTGAAAATTACCTTATTTTTTGGGAGGGGGAACTATTCAAGACTGTATTTTAATATATATATATATATATATATATATATATATATATATATATATATATATATATATATATATATATATATATATATATATATATATATATATATAATATATAAAATTTATTTTATTTTATTATTTTAGAGCATATTTAAAAAAATTATGTTGAATATATAAATCTTTTCTTGTCAGTAATGAAGCTTAGTTTATTTTTTTAATTTCTCACAAACATGTAAATTTTTTATATGTCACAATTATCCCCGTTTGAGGGGATGGACATAGACACGTTGGAGCTGGGAGATTAAGGCTGAATACCAGTCCTTAATGCCTTACAGTCGGATTGTTCCAGAGTTAGTGACTTCCCGACTTGGGCGCTCTGCCGCTGAGGTACCATGGGTCCATAAATAAGCAGTTTTATGTGTCACAATTAGCCCCCATTTAAATGGGGGTGGACAGAGACATGAAGTCATATGTATATTGTACCGAAATAAAGTTGTAGTTATGCCATTGAGGATTTTACATTTTATTGAAAATTTTAATGTGTCAATACTTTAACCACTTACAGTCTCAATAGAGTAGAGAAAAAACTTACAAAGAACTAAACAAAAGAAATGGTATTAAGAATAATCATTTTGTAACAAGCGGATGAAGATTTACTGCCGCTGAACTGGCCATATCAATGAAGATCCGGCTTTGGTGCATCTTACTCTGAATTGAGAATGTTAAAATTAAACTTATCTGTATAAGTCTAAATAAGAGTTGGGAGTATAGGTTGTTCGTATGAAGAGTTGGGAGTATAGGTTGTTCATATGAAGAGTTGGGAGTATAGGTTGTTCATAGAAGAGTTGGGAGTATAGGTTGTTCATACAAGAGTTGGGAGAATAGGTTGTTCATATAAGAGATGGGAGTATAATGTGTCCATATAAGACTTGGGAGTATTGGGTTGTTATTAGAGTTGGGGGTATAGGGTTGATCAGATAAAAGTTGGGAGTATAGGGTGTCCATATGAGAGTTGGGAGTATAGGATGTCCATATAAGAGTTTGGAGTACAGGGTGTCCATAAAAAGTGGGCGTATAGGTTGTTCATGAAGGTTGGTAGTAGAGGGTGTCCATATAAGAACTGAAAGCAAGGGGTGTAGCTTTGAGTAGTGTTTTTTGGTGATGACTGACCGACCATATTTTACCATAGAAACCTATGGTCTAGCTCTGGATATTAGTAATGGCTTGACCATATTCATATGTGCCATATTCATAATATGTGGTATGTAGATGCATCTATGTGCAAATTTTATGACTAGAGATGTTAAGAAATATTTTATTCAGAGTGGTTTCCATTTCTTTTTATATTTTTATCATTCCTTTGGTTGTAATAACCCTGTTGAATGTGGCAATAGATTGTGATATATTTAGAAAAAATCAGTATACCTCTAACTTAAATTTTTTTTTTTAATATTTCAGCATTTGCAATTCACTGATATTAATGAGACTGTGATCGTTATTTAGCTAGATTTTATTTATCTATATTTTCCAGGTATGCATTAGAGTGCATAGAGAGCTACAAATTTTCTCACAAGAGTGACGTCTGGTCCTATGGTGTCACTTGTTGGGAGATGTTTACACGAGGACTGGATCCAATAGATAATCTTCCAACAGATCCAGAAGAGCTCAAGAGGGTAAGAAAATTTAACTCTGTACATATAATATCTTGATACAAATGATATCTGTTTAGACTCATTACTCGTTACAGAATTAACTTTCTTATATTAACATTCCCTATGCTGTACTTACTGTTTTTCCTTACCAGTATAGGTTAAAATATCATTAAAAGAATATATAAGATAATGATTCTTGTTCTCAATGAAGTGCAGTTTTGGATGGTTGATCTCTCAAAAAATTAAAAGCAATGACAGTAGATACATTCTTTGTCATATTTGCTTCTTTTACTTATTGTCTCGGTATTACTTAGAAAAAAGTTAACAGAATAACCTCTATGCCAATGTTGTTGTTGTTGTTTTTTTCATACACACACACACTAGGGCCGGCAAAGAAAATTGTCCTTATCGGGCCTGAACACGAAGAAACCTAAAGCAAAGAGAAACAGAGATAGGGAGTGTTGTGACTTCTCAGATGTGAAGAGATAATTTGCATTTTGTTGTTTATAACTGCATCACTTTCTATTTCAGAGACTGAAGAATGGTTATCGTTTGACAGCGAAATCTCAGTGCGAACCAAACATTTACACAAAACTCATCCGACGTTGTTGGGATCACCAGCCATCCGAACGGCCGAACTTTTCGGAAATAAAACACATCATTCGAGAACTAAGAGAAGAAATACAGTAAGACAGTGTCTTCTGTTCCAAAGACATAGAGTATGATTTATAGATATTTTCGCTAAAGGACTGAGTCACCTTTAAAATAGTCACCGTATCCTTTTCCTGTACCATCTGAAGTATCTGTGAAGCGATACTTATGATGTCATTGTTTTTTTCTGTGATACCATAACCTCAGTGCTCTCAGTTATGACATGACAACCGAAGCATCCAGGCTTCATTACATCTTGTCAATCCTCTCTTCTGTTAGTTGTTTTGTTGCAAGAAAGAATATTCAAAGTTATTTCAAATCCACTGCTTCCTTATCCCTTAAATGCACCTCTTACGACATACAGGAAATGTGAAATATCTATTCTTTCTCCCCGCTTCAGAGGTAAGATATAGACATACTTTATCTCTAGTCATCGTGTCTCCCAACTAGATTTACAGACCTCTCCTTGACGGGACAAGACATCACACCCCATCTGTCCGTCTCCTGCTTGGCTGATTAAGTGATATTTATATAACTAACTAAACTATCACTTTTAATGTCCAAATTAAACCCCTCAGAGTATATTAATATGTACTTTAATGTACGTGTACTACAACAAAACATCTGTGAGTGATGACAATTTAATACTTTAAAAATATTTTATATTTTTCCCAACACTGTTAACTAGCATTATCTAATATTACTACATTATGGTATGAAATCAGGAGTACAATTTTTCCTTTGAAAATACAAGATATAGACATTGTCATAATCATTACAGAAGTACACTGTATCATCTCTAATATACATTTACTACTCTAATGCTTATTTTAACTAGTTTCATCGCAACAATACTACATTCAACATGAATTTATTAAGAACATTTCAAAGGCAGCATTGTTCAACACATTTATTCTCTGCACAACATATACAGTATACCGGTATAAAATGAAAAAGTTTTTTAAGTCAAGTTGAAAGTGTTTGTTTTTCTGTTACAGTACCAGCCAAGTAAATATCATTATAATTACTTCTATGAATCCCAAAATCAAATGTATTTTTTTTTATTTATTCTTGAATGTTATCACACTATTGAGGCTATAACCTAACTTTTCATTTTACTATAATTAAAATGCATCATAGATATTGTATGGAGCACAGAAACGCAATGGTTAGAGCACTCGACTTGGGAGGTGGCAGACCTGCGACTGAGCCCATCATGGGTTGTTGGAAGGGTATCCAACCTTAATTCCCCAAATCGAACTTGTCTGTGTCCACCCGCATACTGGGAATTAAGTGACTCATAAAATGGCACACAGTAAGTCAATAATCAAAACTCTTTCTCACTATGAGCAAAATATATATGATACAGAGAGGCAGAAAATATTATATATTATATATGAAAAAAAAAAAATTTAAGTCATATGTCAATATATGATTATAGATAATGGTGCCAACAAGAAAAAAGTAGAGTGCCAGATACTAATAAATACTGAAAAATATTAATGCGACATTTGCTTTACAAATAATTAAATGGTACCAGAACTTATAGATACTAAAAAGTATCTATTAGTATCTATAATACCACACTTGTATATACTAAAAATGTAAATATGAAGTGTACTGCTTTACCATAATCATGTAAGTTACCGGATACTGGTAGATACTGAAAAATGAAAAGCAAAATTTTTATATACAGTCGTAGTGATGCAAAATACTTTAACAATATAAAAAACCCAAAGGTATTTCCCAATAAATCTTATGAACTTAATCGAAACAACATGTAATTTACTTAAGAGCAACACCTAACCCTTGAAATCGTTGAAGTAATATAAACCCCTAAGGAATTTTCCTTTAAGTATAATGAACAAATTATTGAGAACAACATGGAATTTACTAACAGAAATAATGTATCTATAAAATTAATAAGTCATAAATGATTACAATATCATAACTACTATTATATAACAAAAGGACAAGAACAGGTATAAGAAATGCATCCGCGGATCTCTATTAATCCGCAGGAATATGTAACACTTATTCGGTACGTGATAAAGCACAGTACTGTAATGTGTTTGCTTATTACATACACTAAACTGTAAAATTATTAAAAAAAAATTACTGATAAACTATATACCGATTTTGAAGGTCATAGCTGATTACAAGTATCCTAATTAAAAGCTATATAAACTTAGAATACAAGATATATAAAGGAAAGGTTATTTGAAATTAGAGGGTGAACTAATATCACACTCGTATATCTATGGAAGATACAGGATTTTTTCCTAATTACAACTGACCTAAGAGCTTAAAATCTGTTATTATAATTGTGGCACCCTTCCAAGTCAGCACAATATGGCATCATGTGTAAGAAAAAAAAAATTAAAAAATATAAAAATAAAAATTTCCGTTGATAAGACATATTTACACCCTTCAATAACGCTATCCAGATTGCCAAGTGACAAACCGACATTTGTAATTATACGTAAGTACTAACGTTTACAACTATAATTTAAAATGGTAATATCGACAAACCTGAAAGATACTGTTATAAACTCTTTCACGGTCTCCGACTAATCTCGAGTCTCTTGACCAAAGTTGCTGTTATAAAGTTTAATTACGATATATGCTTTATATAAACAATAAATGCCCATACTACAAAATTACTTTTATCAATAGTAGTGTTGGCATTTCATTATTCTTCATTTATACATTATAACAAAGAACGTAAGTTAAAAGGTTTGAACACATAGTTAAATTAACAATTATATGTCTAGTAGAGATAAGTAACACCTAGAAACCCATGTAAAATTTATTAAAACAGTAAATGGTTAGGGTAGGTTAGATTAAATTACGTAAAGTTAGGTGACCTGCCTTATAAATATTAATAACCCTAGATTACCCTGGGGTTCCTCTCCTTTACAACAGATTAAAAATTTAATGTACACACATTTACAGATGGTACTCTAATGTACTCTTATTATTTCTTATGTTCAATTAATATTTCCTGTCTTGCTCATCATTAAACTTATGAATAATTGGATATTTCATTAGCTTTGTATTCACCCCTATGTTAAATTAATCTGATATAGTTATTACACATATGCTGACCAGAGCATTTAAAATATGTTCTCAGATACACAACAGTTAATATTATAATATAAACTAATTAGGTATTATACTGTACAGTACTGTATATACTTTTGCATGACTTTATGAATAAAAACCAATGACTTTTCTACCCCAGAGAAATAGCCGTCACAAAAGCACTTTCATTTTTTGAAATGAGACCTGCACTTCTGGCTTTAATGAAGCCCATGCTTATGGAAATACTGTTTCATCCCAGCCACCACACATCTAATGATATAACTCACAACACCTGCAGAGCTGACATAGACTACGGGAGGCACATCGCAAATCCCTTTACTTCCCGTGTGACTAAGCCAAAGAGTATGCATGCCAGCCACTAATGGGAATCAAATCCTAAAACTCTTGGATGGGAGCCATGCTCTACATTCAATAAGCCACTATCTAGTCGTTTTTGTCCAAAAATGCTTTGTTTACTTCAAAACCTGAGTTCCAATTTGCTTTCCCTCCCAAGCACACTCATAATTGTTTACAGTGTCCAATTCCTGACATAAAGGATAATGAGTCCAAGTTCTCTCTTAACACGTTTTCTGTTAAAACCAGTACTTTCGACCCTTCCTTTTGAAACTATTACAATTAAACCGTTTCCTATTTATTACTCTGCCAGTTATCCCTCATGGCAAGATATCATATAAGCTATTAAACCCTTACCTCTTCTATTATCTACGCCATTACACAAATATTCTTGACATTAGTTCTTTATTAGCCAAATTGATTATTTAAACTTGGTTATCTGTATTCATTACAGATTATCTTTAAACATGGCAAGGGGCAAGTTATCTTGACATCCATCTTAGTACCTGAGCAGCTGTATGAACACACATGCTTGCTCATCCAAATCCTATTAAAGGCTACATTAAATGGGAAAAATGTAATTTAAACTTCCTACTCAAGTACCATATACGATTCGAAAGGTACTTGATACTCATATATATGAGGGGTTCTGGATGTCTGCATTTAATATACTGTATTAAATATTTTGTGTATGTTATAAATAGCGGTCACTGTTGCCAAGTGGCAACACTCACAACTTTGATTTGTCAAGTAGTGTGTTAACGGACTGCCATGGTCTGAGATTAGAAAGGGCATACACTCAGGGTAATGGTCACACTTGCCGAAACCATAGTGCTTCCCAAGAATGTACCCTCCGAGCCTTTATTAGAAAAGGAAGTCTCTGATGTAAGACTAATCACATAAATATGGATAAATAAATAACTATATAAATAATATTACCTATATATTACGTTACCCAAAAGAAATCGCTACACTACATTGTATCACAAGTTATAAGACTAAGATAGCCTTCGTACTTTCTGGCAAATTGGCAATCAACTTATTAATTCAACATCAGGAGAAAAAAATTAAAACCTTTCAAATAAGTAACTAAAGTGAGATGGCTCTGAAGCCTTGACTTACTATACAGGATTTTGTTCCATTCTTGAAAATTAACTTAATGCTAATCTTGGGAGGCAGCAGCTAAGGTATCCAACAATTTGTTAATCTGAAGATTGGTCCAATCACAGGTGAGATCGTCTAGGTGATTGTCAAAGTCACAAACGTCGTGTTGGACTTTGCGTTGCAATAGTTGCGATGTTATTTCTAGGTAGCTTGGATCCACGTGTATACTGAAAAGAGAAATGACATATACTCAGCAGTGTCTACGATATCAGTAATAATCTCCATTTTCTATTACTCTATA
This sequence comes from Halocaridina rubra, assembly GCA_037179515.1. Classification (NCBI taxonomy): domain Eukaryota; kingdom Metazoa; phylum Arthropoda; class Malacostraca; order Decapoda; family Atyidae; genus Halocaridina; species Halocaridina rubra. The sequence goes on along the minus strand of JAXCGZ010002042.1, from coordinate 112,652 downwards.
CTAATTACTCACAGTTAAGTTCAATACCATTAAGAACAGTACTAGCTTTGTACAATGAGTATTTGTAGTACAAATACAGACCCATGAAGAGACCAGACATTCATATATATATATATATATATATATATATATATATATATATATATATATATATATATATATATATATATATATATATATATATATATATATATATATATATATATATATATATATAGAGAGAGAGAGAGAGAGAGAGAGAGAGAGTTACAATTAACCTTAATTCCTGGGGAAAAAGTATTTGATTTTCACTTATCCCTGCATGCAATACTAAGCAACTAATAGAGATTTCTGTGGGAGATAGAAAATAGAAATTCTACCTCAAATAATTTGTAACAAAATGGATACTGAAGTTGAGGGCTTGCATTCATTTCTTCCATAAGTTTATATTAAAATAAAAGTATGATAACGTTTAGCTACCTACTAAGTCTGACTCCCCAGGCATAATTTGGAATCATGTTTAAGCATAAAATAATATAAAAAATACTCCTAATTATCCTGTACCTTGATTTGTCTTTACTCTTCCATTTTCCCTCAGATGTTAACTGAGATACAATGATGGGTGCAGTCTGAAGGCTCAGGCACAAACGTTTATTGTCAATCTGGAAAATTATTTTATTACAATAAATACGGACTCATAACTATTATTCACAGCAATTAATTCATTTGCTGACTCTTGGAACAAACTACAAAATGCTGGCAATATATCAGGCTTAACTTACAGCTTGTTTTTTGTGTCACTATTAATCCCCATTATAGGGATGGACAGAAAAAGGTTGGAGCTGGGGAATTTAGGCTGGAAGCCCTTTCTAAAGCCTTGCACGTTTTATGTGTCACTATTACTCCACATTATGAGGGCTGACACAGACAGGTTGGAGTTGGGGAAGTAAGACTGGATGTCCTTCCAAACATCCCACTATGGGCTTCATTGCATGTTGTTATTTCCCAGAGTCGAGTTCTCTGACCACTAGGCTACTGCAGTCCCCTTGCACTGAGTCATGTATAAAATAAAATAATTTTTAACATCTCTACTCAGCTATATTTTAACAGCATTAAGAATGTAAATTATATATATGGCAAAACAAATATAAAACTGTACTTACCATAATTAAGCAAGCGTCATTATTATTTTCAGCGATTTTCTCTGCTACTTTGAGAGCTACGAAGTCTGGTCTGAAATATGAAAAATAAAAAAATATATAGCATTAATAAGGACTTATATGCACAAGTTAAGCAGCATTCAATATATGTACACACTTTTACATTATGCTAGCTGGACAGTTTTTTCCACATTATCTGGATATTTTTTTTTCTTTTTCGACTGAAATTTGTTTTGAGCTATTTTGTACAATATTACAATTATAATATAGTTTCCAATTATTTTAACTCCTATTATCAAACATTCAAAAATGCGTACCTTCATTGATTGTTCTATTTACAACATAGAATGCATACTGAAACATTTACTTTTCATCTAATAATGGATCAGAGAATTGCTTTTTGAACAGTTAGAGCAGAGGGATTAAGGCTGAATGACCTTTCTAATGCCTTGTGCCAGGGATTGAATTCTGTTGTCAGCCTCATCACTTCCCCACTTAAACATTTTTTTTATATAATGAAAAAACCGATTATCAAAATGTAAAACTCATAACATATTAATGGCAAAAATGTTACAGTTCCATGACCAGTAGATACAGCTGAGAATAATATTCTCAGATAAGCAACACATCCAATATTATGAAATAAATGAACGTATGATTTTTAGTACTATCAAAATGCAATTTCAAGCTTGTGACGATGTCAACAACAATACTGATATATATACAACACTGATAATGATACTTCAGTGGAACATTTTTCCCAAAAGATTGTTGTTTAACGTGTTATATGTCACCATTAAATCCCATTGGAATGGGGATGGACACAGCAGGTTGGAGCTGTAATGGAAATAGAGGCTGGATGCCTTTCTAGTGCCCCATGGTAGGTTCGAACATGAGTTTGTCATTTGGCGAGTCAGGCTATCTAATCAATGCTCAAATTCGTCTCCATCTCTAACATAAGCTATGTAATAATACTGTATATAGAATTTTTTTTGTCAGAATAATACAATAAAAAATTATTAAAGTACTGCTTTCTTTTGCACATAAATTCCTCAGAGTTAGAAAATATTTGCCCATAATAAAGCCTAAGCTCACTAAGTTCCTATTACATTATTAGCCCAAACCATCTCCTGTTGCAATTACTGAGTCTGCCAAGTTACCAGAGGCCATGAGCGATGCCACTAATGCCATTTTATGTTATTTTTTTTCATCCCAATTACACTCAGGATCTAGGGATCTCTTGAGGGGAAGCCAGTCACTACATCCACTGAGCTAAGAAATTTGGCACAAAACAAAAGGACAAATACTTACACTGTGTCTCTGATGTGTTCATTGGCCTGATAATAACCAGCAATAATTAAACCTTGGGATTTGAATCTTTGCTCTATCTGCAGCAAAAAATACATACAGTATGGTAATAGGCAAATGTCATAAAACAATAATTCAGTCTAATCTCTCTGATTGAGATATATCTTCATTACATGTGTATATGATTGGCAAACACTGTTACTATGCAATGGTAAAGAGTTCTAATTAAAAATATCCATTAACACATAATATTTAGGACAGTGTATGATCACGATTTTTACTATTAGGATACAGTTTCAGAGACAATATTCTACATATATGACAAAGTAGCGTGCTTCAAATTACCTACTAGTTAAGTAATTTAAAATCCAAAATACCCAATGCACAAAACTATCAGATGAATACTTTCCAATTTTTCATATTTATATCTATAAGCAGAAATGGCTGTCAAGAAAACAGTTATTTGAAGTAGAAAAAAATTTATTTACAAAATAGAAATACAATAATGAACAGATTACCTGTGTCAGAGCAATTTCCAACATCGGCGCTAAGCTCAGGTGGAGATGAAACAGTGGAATAGCGTCAACTAACTGGACTGTGTTTAGAGAATCATCACCGCCTCCTCTTGACTGGGCTAAAACGATCCCGCTTACAGCTGATTGGGGGTAACGTGCTGCATGTAACAGCATCTTTGCTATTGCTGGGCATTCAAGAGTTATATCACTGGACATCTTCACTAATGTTGCTAAGTTTTCTTTTTAAGAAGTCACCTGTAATGAGTATGGACTTGTAAAAATAAATCCAAAAGAACAAGGACATGAGATAAGCTTATAAACATTCATATATATATATATATTCTACCAAACATAAGGGCCTATCACTATTTCATGTTTTAAATACAGGTGGTGCCACTGTGGAGAGATCAGGCCTGTATGAAGTGTGTATGTAGGGGCATTACCATAATATTACCTAACAAGGCAGCAGCATAATTTTTATTATTATGCATCACACTAAAAGAATGAGGGGAATCTTACCAAATTCTTGTATACTTAAGCAAATCACAATAAACAATAAAATTTATGAATGGCATTGCAAACTAGTTTTATGAGGTGAATGATAGTTATTTACAGTCACAGCAATAAAATATTCAAAGCAATCAACAAAAACACTTGCAGAACAATAAATACTAATGCGATATAAGCATAAAGTGCAAATTGATATGCAAGAATTTCTTTTTTTGAACAGGTTTACGTACTACCATTAGTCCCTATTTGAATAGGAGCGGCAGGCACAAACAGGTTATAGCCTGGAGATAAAGACCGGATGCTCTTCCTAACGTGCCGTGGTGGACTTGAACCTGCGTCAGTCAGCAACCATTTCGCATGCATTACTGCTGAGCTCCTGTGGTCCCCATTAATATGCAAGAAATAATGTATACAATAATGAAATAGCAATTCATATATGCAGGAAACCTTGAGTTAAAAACTTTGCATATTTCTGGGGGGGAGAAGTATAGGTAAGTCAGCAATATGCTTTACAGAATGTAAAGGCACAATTTGAAATATATAACCTAACAACCCAATCTAACTTTAACTAACTACAGTACCAAATGCATCCCATATGTGATTTATGTAAGAAATTCTACCTAGCAAATGGTAAGTAAGGTTGCTGTTATTCGGTTATGTTTTGCACATACACTAATTACCACCAAAATATTGATACATGATTATATTTTATGGTTTTCCGCAATTAATTAACGCAGTTTCTGCAATACGAATAAATTCTAATGTAACTATTATATAAATATCAAGCACAGCATTTTTGTATACGCGTTTGAAACTATTATCCCTGATAATATATAACTAGGATTAACTTTTTTGAGAAATAGCAGATACAAGAAAACTCCAGGTAAATATTTAATTCCACAATATTCTATACCAACATCGAGTTAATGATAGACATACTATCTAACACCACAACTCAGTTCCTAAATGATGTCAATTAACCTGACCTCGTCTTATAATAAAATTTAAAAAAAAATGAAAATCCATCATGTCAATTATTAATTCTGTGCGTTAAAATACACATATGTCACAGTGAAAACTCTCCATTTAATTCTGTGCTGAGTTAAATTTGCTATCAATTCATTAACGTAATGAATGTGGATAAATAAAAGAAATGAATCGACCTCGCACTAATTACCAACTCATCTACCGGTAAAGGACTTTCATGCAATTTCATCTCCCAATGAGTTATTCTGATAGCGCTTTCGTCAACCAGTAAGCGATACTGATGACTATTTTACATCCTTCTTATATATATATATATATATATATATATATATATATATATATATATATATATATATATATATATATATATATATATATATATATATATATATATATATATATATATATATATATATATATATATATATATATATATATATATATATATATATATATATATATATATATATATATATATATATATATATATATATATATATATATATATATATATATATATATATATATATATATATATATATATATATATATATATATATATATATATATATATATATATATATATATATATATATATATATATATATATATATATATATATATATGTGGACCTAAGTATACGACTAGAGACGGTTCAAAACTGCTTAACCGAGTATTTCTTGGATTATTTTCATCGTGCGAAATTGGAATGAAAACCAGGCTTCGAATGAGACTTTATAACATAATCATCTTTTATTACAATACAATAATAAAACATTATACTATTTTATATAAAAATACGGCTAAACAGTATAGATACTTGCCCCTCTAAAGTCCCCAGATAATTAGGAATCAGAATTATGTAGTATAAACAGGTCACGAAGTATGAATGATGAAGGGAAGTGTCAACTTCTGCATCGTCTTCAGAAAACGGTTCGTTTAGTAACCCTTATTCGTTAGAGAGAAACACAAACGTTTTGTCACAATATATTAATGGATACCTTTTGTGGGATTTACATAATATTTTCACTCTAGTTTCTTTAATAGATTATATTTTATATTGTGCTGGTCTCACTTTGTTTTTAATGGTGATTTCCCTTTAAACATGTAAATTTGAAAATTATTTTTCTTTACTTTATATCTCCGCCAATAGCAGAGTCTTATAACAGAATATTAATAAAATACTTTTCAGATAAAATAGCAATAACTAATATATAACATAATGATACACAAGTATACTTGTAAAATAAACTAAAAGCCGCTAGCAATTCTAAATGAATCTTATTCTTTTAAAATGTAAAACACCTTTCATCGATTGTACCATATGAGCGCAACCTGTAAACACTGTCAACTTCTTGGTAGTTTGGATGGGAATTGTAGGCAATTTAATATTTTTATTCCAATTTCCAGAATAAAATCTAAACACGAACCTAACGGAGAACTTTAAAGTTTTTAGTACTCTGGTACGCGACATATTTTCAGTTCTAAAGCGTTGGTTCATTTCATATATTTTTCTCTGGAATGCCATGCTGATCTTCATCAATCGTTCTCAGGCACTCATGAATGGAGTGTCACTGGCATGATCCGAATTTACCATTTAACTTCCAGGAGTTTTGGGTAAAATTTTCCTTTCGGCAGTAGCATCGAACTTGGCAAAAGTCCTTTTTATCAGATTGGGTACCTTGTTTTTACTGTTACACCCGTCTCATCTCTTACTATATGCTGTTTAAGTAGGTTGCACTATTTTATGATTTTTTATGTGCTTTGAACGAATTTGACCTTCATAATCATAGTGAATTATACATTTTTAGGTTAGGTTTCGTTAGGAATAATATCCTACGGTTTTGTAGTTGGGATTCGTTCCAAGCGCTCGTAAAACCATTAATTCCATTTCCAAAGGGAGACTGGTGTGATGGTAAAAAATTGTCACACTGCCTTGAAGCAGTAAAAAAAAGTTTGGTAAAGGTTTCCTAGGTTTGTCAAATTTAACCCCTGTTAAGAGACAACTTTATAATTATATTTTCACTTTAGGTATTATTTTTTTAAATTTCGTATTATCATTGCACTGATAATAAATATATCCGATTCATATTTCCGTCATGTCATAGAAGCAGATTTTTTTTTATCTTGTCACTATTACTCCCCTTTCGAATAGAATTTGACACAGGAGACTAAGGCTGAATGACTCCTTGTGGTGGGTTTGAACCTCATACACAACCAACACAATATGTACTTCCCAAGGACTCCGTGGGGAGTCCGGATTGGGAGTGGAGTTCCTTAGAGACTTGAGGCTGTTCGGCCATGCAACTTATGAAACAATTACTTGAATTAAAGATGGGATGTTCGTTTCCTTACGCTTCTATTAACATGAGTATGATATTCATAATATCCGTCTAAATGTCAACCTGACACCATAGATTAAACCGAATTTGTGCAACTAGAATTAACACATATATCATCTCCACATATGAGGTATAAATAAAACTCAAGATTAATTTACATACAGATATAGTAATATATATTTACTTCGTTTCCAAATAGTATATCAAGCATATTTTTACACTATGGACGTAAAATTACGTATATAACAAATATGCTTTGTTTATTTCACACTTCTACTATACTAATCATATACGGTTTATATTAAAACATATAAACTAGTGCTTCAACAATATATGGGTTTCACATCAATGTATGAACTGATGATAATAACTCAACAAATATGTTATTAATAAAATATTAATTTTTAATTTAATAATATCGAGTTCTGGATTGGAACACAATCAATTATATCCAGACTGCTCTTAATTTTTGTTACCCATAGCAAGCTATGACTATAATTCATTAGAATGACAAAGCATTCCTCTTATTAAGAGTATGTATTTAATCTTAATAAAAAAAAACTTTATATTATTTCAAATAATTGACAAAATTATAAAAAGCTTTAAAAATATACACAATTCACAGCCATAAGCAATATCAGTATAAATATTCCACATTCTACCTTCTTTTGAATAAACAGAATGCTTAATACTTATTTGTATTTGTATCAACTATACAGGGAGTTTTATATGGGCTCTCGTGTCCATACTCTTCTTTTAATGGATGAGTTTCATGTCAGTAATCCACATTTCATATATGCATTTCAGGTTCCTACTCCTCTACCACTATCAGGTCTCACAGCAGAAGATCTTTGCCCACTTACAATGTGGGTGATCCAAGCAGGGTGGTGGTGGGGTGTTGCGGCAACCCTTTATCTTCAAGGAACTAAGGGGAGTGATCCAGGTATGTTAGGTTCTGGTGAATGTGTGCTTTGACTGGGCCAACCCCCTTTACAAGGGGGATTGAAGCCACTGTATATGTATGTATGTATGAATTAATAATTTTTTTATTTTACCCTGACCGGGAATTGAACCTAGGGCTTATAATTACTAAGCCAAGGTGCTACCAACTACACCACAGAAGGTTAATAGGAAACAGACCTTATAGTTTATATCTGCTATATTAGAAATGAATGCATTCTATCAGAATGCCACCATGTTCATATTACAGTTTCCCCAACCTCACTCGTGGTTTTATTTTCGCATTTAATTAGCATATAAGCACATTCCATATGTGAAAACATGAATTATTTTTTACCCCGACTGGGAATTGAACCAAGTGAGATTGGGGAAACTGTAATATGAACATAGTGGCATTCAGATAGAATGCGTTCATTCCAAATATAGCAGATATAAGCTATAAGGTCTGTTTCCTTTTAACCTTCTGTGGTGTAGTTGGTAGCGCCCTGGCTTAGTAATTATAAGTCCTAGGTTCAATGTAATGTGCTTATTTGCTTATTGTTGGTCCCGAATGAGATTGGGAGTTGAAATAAATGTGAAAACGAAACCACGAGTGAGGTTGGTGAAACTGTAATATGAAAATAGTGGCATTCTGATTGAATGCGTTCATTCCTAATATAGCAGATATAAGCTATGAGGTCTGTTTCCTTTTAACCTTCTATGGTGTAGTTGGTAGCACCTTGGCTTAGTAATTATGAATCCTAGATTCAATTCCCTGTTGGGGTAAAAAATTATTCATGTTTTCACATATGTAATGTGCTTATTTGCTTATTGTTGGTCCCGAATGAGATTGGGAGTTGAAATAAATGTGAAAATGAAACCACGAGTGAGGTTGGGGAAACTGTTATACGAACATAGTGGCATTCAGATAGAATGCGTTCATTCCTAATATAGCAGATATAAGCTATAAGGTCTGTTTCCCGTTAACCTTTTGTAGTGTAGTTGGTAGTGCCTTGGCTTAGTAATTATAAGGTTCAATTCCCAGTCGGGGTAAAAAATAATTAATGTTTCACATATATAATGTGCTTAATCGTGTATGTATGTATGTGTAGTCCTTTTTCCATATTTGGGTTTCTGGTACCTTTTTCTCTTCATATTATTTACAGTGTATTCGTGTATGTATGTATGTGTAGTCCTTTTTCCATATTTGGGTTTCTGGTACCTTTTTCTCTTCATATTATTTACAGTGTATTAAAGAACATCTTGGGCATTACACTACATTAAAAAGCATTGCTTGCTCTTGTGTAGTCTCTCCAATATTTTTTGTCCAGAAGAGCTTATGCAACACCATGAAATTAAAGACAAAGACAATAACTCGAAAAACCAAATATAAAATTAATGCATGTTCTCAATGTTTGTTTAGAGAAACTTAAATTGACTTCATAAACATCTGTTCTGACTCAGATACGGATACAGTAAGTAAAAAAAAAATCAAAACTAGCTTTGATAGAAATACATTTTCAGAACTAAAAAATAGAATTCAGTTAAAAAATATTGTGCTGAGAACCAACATAATTTTTTATTATTTTTTTATGAGACACTATTAGTTCCCATCCTGAATGGTGGATACAGACAGATTAAGTTAGGGAATTAAGGCTGGATGCCCTTCCTTACACCCCACAGTGGGCTCGATCATGGGTTTGCCACTTCCAGAGTCGAGCATTCTACCTCTACGCTACCGTGATCCCCTGAGTACATACATATTAATACTGTACTTCATAAAAATTGTTCTACTGGATAAACACACATATGCACACAAGCATACCAACACACTATAGAGGTATTCTTTGCATTCTAACTTATATTCTCTTTTAATTTACCACATACATACATATAATTTATGTATTTCCTGAGGAAGCCTGGCAGGCTGTACATTGACTATGTTTCCCATACTAGTCCATCTAGCCAAGGAAAACATGATATTGTTCGTTGCTGTATCCAAGTTCTTTGAATAAACTGTGGAAGATAAAAAAGAAAATAAGTAGAGATGATAATTAACTACTGTAATTAATGATGTTTGGTTTTACGTCACGGACTCCCTTTTCTATTAAGGGCTAGGATGGTATATTCTTGAGAGGGACTTAGATTTTGGCAAGTGCAATCATTACCCTGGGTGAATGCCCTCTCTAACCTCGGACTGAGGCGGGCCTAACAACCATGACGTGATATATCAAAGACGCATGCGTTACCACACAGCAAAAATTAAGTACTTAAGTGATAATAAAATATGTCACATGTGACTACTGCTACCTTTCCAGAGTAAGAAGTGTCAACCTTGCATTCACATGCATGAGATTCTGGTTAAATTGATCATATTAATATTTTTCTTTATTACATAAGGTTTTTCTTCCTAGATCAGCAGGATAACCAACAAAAAGTAAATGTTCCCTTTCATATTACTTATTATAATCTCTCGCTCAAGCACAAATATATAGTTGGTGATGATGTACGTGCAGAATTACCACACATCCCCTACCCTAAACATCACTAGAAACTCCAACCACAGCTCTGGTTTTCGGAGATACAAATGCAAGTTCATTGAAAACGGGATACAAAATTCTAATGTAAATGTTTGCTTTAAAGTTAGTTTTAAAAAAACTTGCGTGCATATTGAAAAAAAAAATAATAATAATATGAGGAGTAAAAACACTGCTAATACAGTGTTTGTGTATTTGCATTTTATGTCACTGCTAAACCTCATTAAGGGGGTTTATTCAGTGTGGATATGGAATTGAGGCTGAATGCCCATCCTAGCACCCCATGGTGGGCTCAATCAAGAGTCTGTCACCTCCTGAGTAGAGCATTTTAACAACTTGGCTATCGAGGTTCCCAAATACTGTTGTTGCAATGACATACAAAAATAAGTTTTTTTATAGTGACTGTATAGAAAGTTGATGCTAAGACAGAAAAAACAAACACCTGTGATAATTAACATCACAAGGAGAAGTATTTGTTTTAACTTACTTGACAGCTAATTTGGAAAATATGTTTGGTCCACACACACAGAGGTAGGCTGTCTCTTCGCAGTCTTTGGCAGGTAAAAATTTCTCTAAGAGTTCTTTTCGTATATGACCTCGAATGCCAGGCCAGGTATCACTTGATTTAGACAATACATGTGTTATCTGTAACAGAAAGATTCCATTTAATAGTCCAAAGGTAAATGTTATATATTTGTTGTAAATAATGAGATCTTTCTTTAACTTGAGCATGTAGCATCCAACTTTACAATAAATATTTTCAGTAAATACTGCATATGAAAAAAAAAATCTCAATAGTGTATAAATGATTAAATTGGGATATTTAGAAATGATGTATTCATATCTTATATGTAAATACAGAGAAATAAGTAATACTAATGTTTGGAGCAAATTGGTTTGCCAAATTGCTGATATTCTAACTATTGGTAGTGAAGAACCAATGACTTCAAACAGTGCTAATATTTAATAACTACAGTCTAGTATTTACAATGTAGATAGAGATTACGAATAAAATTCAAATTACAATTACTACTTATTATATACTGTATCTCTTTAACAAAGATTTTATTTACAAAACAGTGAACTGAAACTTGTAAAATGTATCATGATAAATAATAGTTTTATATCGTATGGCTCAAGACTAATGAGTTTAAGCCCGTTTAGTTCCATGCCAAAAAAAGTGAGATACTCCCTTAGCCTTTTTAGTGTGTGTAATCAGCTGTTTAAACATGGTAACTAAGCAGGAGTTACTGAACACACAAAAATGGGAGACTTAATTCTGAATGCAACTGCATGCAGAGTATTGGCACAAGAACAGGCATACATAATCTTTGTCTGGTGCCATTGCCTACAATATACATGACTATTTAAATATAGAGCAAATAAGCTAACCTTCAACAGAGATGGGTGATCAGTGACAAGGTTCTCGAAGTCTTCTCTCCATGGAATATCTTCCTCGGTTTTGTTGAATAACACAAGGTGTATGCTTCTGCAAGAACGTAAAAAGTTCATTATAGGTATTTTATTACATACTTTACATAATATATAAAGGAGAGTTTGTGTACAACAGAGCAATGTCATATAGCCTCATTTAGCAAAAACAGGAGAGTTTATTGTCGGCAAATGGTACACTTTCACTGACCATATCAGTGAGATTCCTAATACTCGGTGAACTATTTTGCGTTTTCTATCTTCACTTTTTTAATTTCCTCATCAAGAAGCTTTCCCTGCCAGAGCCATCTGGTTTAAAGTTTCAAACTTTTTCCAGCTGGTATGCTTAGCTTATGATAATTGTTTCTTGTTGTTATCATGCATTTTATACCTCCTTTTGGTAGTGGTCACTTAAAAAAAAAAAAAAAAAAAAAAAAAAAAAAAAAAAAAAAGGAAGAGAGAGAGAGAGAGAGAGAGAGAGAGAGGAGAGAGAGAGAGAGAGAGAGAGAGAGAGAGAGAGAGAGAGAGAGAGAGAGAGAGGAGAGAGAGAGAGACTTACAAACATTTTTTCAATATGATGCCAGATCCTGGCGACCCCAGCAGTTTCCATAACCGTACCAAAATAACAGAGGGAGACAGACTTTAACCTCTCACTCACCTCATCTATCAGCTGTTTTATGGAAGAAATATAATGCAGGGAGAGATTCCCATTCAATCACTTCGCTATTCCTTTTATCCACACAGGGAATACAAATGTGGTATATGTACTCCCACAATACCATGAATATCACACACACACACACAAAAAAAAAAAAAAAAAGAAGAAGAAGAAGAAGAAGATCCACTCCTGGTAAGCTTTTAGCCTGTTAATGGAATCAATCTGACAACTGATCCTTGAGTTTCACGAGAGCATGGCTGAGGAACTAAGGCTGGATGCCCTTCCTAATGCCAAGGAAAATGAGACAGTACTCCATTTAGTTGCCTTACAAAAGCACATAAAGAAACCAAAGGTCAAGTTCTGTCTTCTATCAAAACTAGAACCAAAGTAACTGTCTCCATTATTTTACTTTTTTTTGTGTCACTATTAGTCTTCATTATGGGGGCAGACACATATTGGGGCTGGGGAATTAAGGTTGGATGATTTTCCTCACACCCTGCGATGGGCTCAATCATGGATTTGTCACCTCCCGAGCTGAGTATTCCAATTACTAAACTACTGCGGTCCCCATAACTATATCTATTATATTTCTCATACTTTATTATGATTACTTACTTCTCTTTTTCAAGAGCTGATATCATAACTTTAATCATGGGCGTGATACCAGTGCCAGCCCCGAGTAAGAGAAGGTCAGTTGGGGAATCATTTCCTTCTAACAGTCTGTCGCGCAAAAACGAACCTTCAGGTAAACTCACTTCAATCTGTGATTCTAGGGCTAGTTCATCCAACAAAGGAGTAAAGGCGCCATCTGAATAAATCTAAAATGTGAAACACGACAAATGAGTGATTTCATAATCTTATTCAAGGGTGGTATTACTTAAAATAGGAGTAAATGTGCCATCTGGATAAATCTAAAATATGAATTAAGATATATGAGTGATTTCATAATCCTATTCAGGGATTGTATTACTTAATAATAGAGTAAATGTGCGATCTGGATATCTAAAACATGGAACACGATAAATGAGTAACTTTATAAACTTATACGGGGATAATATTACTGAATAAAGGAGTACGTGTGCCATCTGGATATTTCACCTAACAAAAGAGTAAATATTCCATCTGGATAAATCTAAAATACAGTATGAAACAAGATAAATGAGTAATTTCATAATCCTATTCAGGGACTATTTTACATGACAAAGGAGTAAGAGTGACTAATACAAGTGAAAAAATTTAATTTCAACAATTACCTTAATGAACAAATAAATATACCTCCCTTGCTCATCCTCTGCGGCAGTGTTTAGCTTTGCAGTGACAGGTGTATACGGTTTGACCAAATCTATGGGGAAAAAAAAATAGTTGAAAGGTAAATAAGATTGTCAAGACAACTTCCAGACAACCCTGCAAATAAAAAATACAATCACACCTTAACTGTGCAATTATAGTTTGCCTATACAGTATCTAAATGTTGCTATTATTCCTATTATCTATTATGGGGGTGGATACAGACAGACTGGAGTTGGGGAATATGCTCCGCAATTATGCTAACCACCATACTACCGCAATCCTCATGCTAAAAAAGTTTTTAAGATTTAATATTTACTTCGATAGTACACAGGTATTCAAAAATGGCATTGGAAAACATCCTTTCATATTTAATTTGTTATAACAGAGAGAATAACTTTGACAAGCTACTACTGAAATCCATAAAACCATGTACAGTCATGTGTAAATATAATACTGTTCAATACAGTCTTCCAGTGTCAATATGTTTAACACAACTTTCTGTTTGCCTCTCCCAAAGTTCACTTCTCCTGAGTTTCTATTTAAATATTATTTTTTATTTAAAGAATTAACTATTAAACTATTAATCTTACTTGAAATATAAAATATGGTTTTACAATAATTTGAATCCATTGACTTCATTTAATACCAAATAAGTTTCCTAAGTTCATGATTTCTTCCTCCCAAATATATACGGCAAATTTATCATTAGCCATGGTACCCATGGCTAATGGTTCCATGTATATTCCACCCCTGATAATTCCACACTTGAAAATTCCTCCCCATGCAAATTCCATGCTGTAACAACTAAATGACTGATTATTCGAACTTAGCTGTTTAACCTAACTTAACCTTTCGAATGGAGGAATGAGCATAGGGTGAAATTTTCGGGATGGAATTTGCATGGAGCGGAATTTTCAAGGGTGAATTTTTCAGGGGTGGGGTTTATGGGTCACCGAAATTATGGTCACCCTGTTTACTTCTGAAGGTGATAGAATCAGTTCTGAAAGAATAAAGTATACCTCTCTTAAAAGCATTGCCACTTATGAGAAACATCCAAAAAAGACAATCTTTTCTATATTTTTGCTATCATAATTCACAATCTCAGGCCTACTCCTTTAAGTGCAAGGCATGAAAGACAACAAATCTTACCTTTTCCAGGTATTCTTAAGTAAACATGAAATCCCACAGGCACAGGAAGGAGAGAGTATTTAGGCACTTCAATTATAAACAGCCGAGTATCGTGAGTTACTTTGGCCTTTTTCGTTATAGAACATTCTATGTATTCGCTCTAAAGGATATATAATAAATTAGTCACAACGATGCTGATGGTAGTTATATTTATCAACAAAATTATATCCTCAAAATATATTTCTTAAGTAAATCATATCCTCAAAATATATTTCTCAACAAAATCATATCCTCAAAATATATTAATTCAACAAAATTATATCCTCAAAGTATATTACTCAACAAAATTATATCCTCAGAAAAATACATATATCAACAAAATTATATCCCCCTCAAACAAAATATATTTATCAACAAAATTATATCCTCAAAAAATAATTTATCAGTAATATTATATCCTCAAAATATATTTCTCAGCAAAATTATATCCCCAAAATATATTTCTCAACAAAATTATGTCCTCAAAATATATTCTTAAACAGATAAGGGTGAAACAATACTAAAGTATTAAATAAGAAATACTGTACTATCTCTCACCTCCTTATCTTTTGATTTTACATACAGTCCATGCCCTGGCAATGCCTTCCCAATACTGCTCCATCGCATCCCTGTTTCCATTTTATTGAGTAAGACATCTACTTTTCCAGATCCACTCCCTATTTTCAAATCAAAAGTCTCCGAAACAGGTTTGTGAAAATCAAGATAGACTGTATATGTCATGTCCTGTATATAGCACACAATCTTGATTTCCTGAAAAATGTACACATTAAGCGAATGAAATGGTTGAAAATAGATGTCCTTTACTACAAATATGATAATATACAGGGAGTCCTCATATAACGTCGTTTCATGTTACGTCATTTCTCCATTACGTCAGAGGCCAATAATTATTAATTAAATGAAATTTTTTTACCTACCTGGCTGGTGCGGTAAATATAAACCACATGCGATGAACAGCTTGTGAGCGCGGCGGATGAATACACAGCTAGCAGCACAGCTGTACTCTTATTTATCAAGTTATTGGCTTTCTTTATTAGTTTATATATTTGGCTATATTGAATAAAAAAAAAAAAATAAACAGCCAAAAATACGGCATTATTCGAAATACACAGCTAGCAGCACACCTGTATTTGTATTTATCAAGTTAATGGCTTTAATTATTTATTTGTTTATATATTTGGTTATATTGAATAAAAGAACTACCTAACACATAGCCGTAAATACAATTTTATTCAAAATAGTTTGTTGAGCGTTGCGTAAGAATACGGCGTCACACACATCTGAAGAGGGAGAACCACCGCTCAGTTTATTCCCGCCTGCTACATTGAACCTCATGCTTTATCTACTCTCTCGTTGTGTTTGCTCGCTACTGACATTACTATGTCTCCCAAGCATGTTGGTGATAGTTCTGATGGCAGTGCTACGAAGAAAAGAAAAGTAATCACCATGGAAATTAAAACTGAAATAGTAAACCATGCTGCAAAGGGAGAAACTTCTATGAACATTGGCTGCAAACTCGGATTAGCCAGTATGACTGTGGCCACAATCATCAAAGACAAAATCGCATCCGTGACCATGAGATAGGTGAGCCTCCTATGATGTCCACTGTGAACACTAGGCAGTGTAGTCGCCTTAGGTCGAGATGGAGAGATTGCTAGTGCTTTGGCTTAAAGACCAATTCGATGGTGTATATCAGTAAGACCCATCTTAATACAAGGAAAGGTTAAAATATTGTGTGAAAAATGGGAAGTGAGTGCAGGTGAAGAGTTTGTGGCTAGTAGGGGTTGGTTCCATTGTTTTAAGACTCGTGCTAAGATGCATAACATAAGAGTACAAGGCGAAAGTGCTAGTGGTGATGAGGAAGCAGCAAATATGTTTCCTATTGCTTTGGCTGTGATAATAAGGGAGGGAGGTTACTGTTCCGAACAGGTATTTAACGTGGATGAAACTGGCTTATTCTGGAAGCGTATGCCTAGTTGTACTTACATCGCCAAGGAAAAGACAGCACCAGGTCATAAAGTCAGCATGGAGAGACTGAATCTGCTTTTGGGGGCTTATACTGCTGGAGACTGTAAGGTGAAGCCCTTGTTGGTTTATCTGGCAGAAAATCCATATATAATGGTCAGTTGAGAGTCAAACAAGAAGGCTTGGATAAGTCTTCAAATATTTGAGGACTGGTTTAGCAACCATATTTCCTCTGAAGCGGATAGGTACTGTGCTTCCAAGGGTCTGCTCTTTAATGTGTTGCTAATCCTGGATACTGTCCCTGATCACCCGTAATGTAAAGGTGGTTTACCTTCCACCTACTTCTACTTCCCTGTTACAACCAATGGATCAGGGGGCCATTGCCTCTTTCAAGGCCTACTACCTCCGAAGAACAATTGCTATGGCTCTGAGGGCAATTGAGAAGGACATGAACGTTACTCCCAAGGACTTCAGGATGCATGGGAGGAAGTGATGCAAATGAACTAGAATGGGGTATGGAAAGAAGTATGCCCCTATTATGTGAATGACTTCCGAGGTTTTGAGGAAACAGCTGAGGCTGTAACCAAGAACGTAGGTGTCATGATTAAGGAGCTCGAGGGTGATGATGTAAAAGCGTTCCTGGAATCTCATGGGGAGGAGTTAGTTACTAAGGACCTCATTCATCTGGAGAAGCAGATAATTGAAGAGGAGGAAGAGCTACCAATCCCAGAGCCCAAGAGATTCACAACCAGGGAGTTTGAAGAAATGTTTGCCCTGGCTGAGGAATTGTTGGCAAAGCTCGAGACCCAGGACCCCAACGTTGCCAGGTACATTAAGGTCAAGAGAGGGATCAATGATGCCCTGCGGTGTTACAAAAAATATATGAGGAGAAGAGGGATTTCTTCCAGACTCGCCTCGAAAAATTCTTCGTGAAGGTAAAGCCCCCACCAAAAGATCCTGTACTCTCTACCCCAGGTGCCTTTACCTCTATATACTCACCTGCCCCAGTATCTCCATCATCTGCTGTATGCTCTTTTGCCTCTCCAACCTCACCTGCCTAAGTCTCCTCAGCACCTGCCTCTTCAGCTTCCACCTCCCAATAAGCCAGTCTCTCCCTCTTTGCAACGCCCCTTCCAGCGTGCAAGCCAACCACACGAGTAAAGGTAAGCAATAACGTACTGTACAGTAGTGTTATTTTACTAGTGATATAATTTATGGTACTGTTTAGTTTTACTACTTCTTTTATCATAGATTATTTTCCTATGATTAAGATGATTTATTCTTAAAATTGGTTGGGGTACCTACGTGAAAGCCGAACAGACCCCTGACGTTAAATGGGAACCCCCTGTTTACCATAGTAAAATGTCTTCATATACAAAAGCCATTATCTTCCTTATAAGAGGGTTGGCAGAGTCAAAGCAATAAAAAACTTGACTCTGTGTGGGAGGAGAATAAAAGTCCACTCGCTCTTTCCTCTTTAGTTAATTTATATCATATGCTGGGGAACATGGGGGAGCTATTCTTGCCCTCTCATGGGCTAGTAAAAGGTAGTGCCATAAATAAAAAGGAAAATATAACTGCTACACGTTCTTCATATAAAAAAAGCATACTGCTGACAGGAAGAAAGAATTCCATTCTTTTAGTCCCTGCATGTCAAAGGAGATTAAAATGGCGATTCCTGGTGATTGGGGAGAAATTTTTTTTTATATCTTCAATTTCTTGTGTCAAGAACACATTTGGCAGAGGAGAGGAAAATGGGTAGAATAATAATGATACTGCGTAATCTGAATTCTTTTACCACATTTGTGGCTACCCTGATGGCACAGCGAGAAATGGAAAAACTAAATAAGAAGATTCTCATCAAAAGCAAAGAAATTTAGAGCATATATTCTACCTACCTTTCCCTTTTTTACAATAACAACATGTTCCTTAGCAACATATTTCCATTTCGTGTATATTGCAATATTAACCATACTATTAGTCTGAAACCAGTCATATTTAGGATTGGGTAGTGATGAAGGTGTCATAGGAGAAGTGAGTGGGGACTTCGCTACATATCTTTTGCTTCCATCTTTATTCGTTGTTATGCTTAGTGACGGTACAGTTAGTGAATTTTTACTAGATGAGAGAGTCTGATTAACATCTGTAATGAAAGCAAAACCTTTATATTAGAAAATGTTCTAGTTTGATTAACATATGTAACAGAAGCAAAACTTTGAATACAACATTTTCAACTCTGATTAGCATCTGCAATGGAAACAAAATTTTTATGTTAAAACATTTTCTAGTTTTATTAATATTTGTAAAGGAAGCAAAACCTTTATATTAAAACATTATCTAGTTTGCTTAACATCTGTAATGAAAGCAAAACCTTATACTATGACATACTCTACTCTGATTAACATGCGCAATGGATGCCAAACCTTTACATAATTACATTTTCTGTCCCAGGTAATCATAGTACAAATATTTCAGATTCATATATACAAGTCGTAAACATAAGAATTACCAAAGAAAGTCTTTATGAGCAAAATTTTCATTTTCTATTAAGAAACTATATGAAAAGAACAATAAGATGAACAAACAAGAAAGATTACTTCAGTGTTTGCATTACTACTTACAGGATTAATAGAAGCAGTATATGACGGTACAGTATTCAAAAGATTAACTTATAAGTTTTCAATACTATGTATGAATAAAATTTAATGTAATTACTTTGTACTCACTCGATTTATTGGATTCCTTTGTGCCTTTACCAAGAGGTAAAAAACTTGGCTTGAGGAAAAAGGATTTATTTTCTATGAGGCGTCCAATGAGACACTTTTGCAATAGAGATTCGAAGTTTACCCATTTATGGACCTAAAATATAAAATATAAAAATTATAAAATATATAAAATATGAAATATACAATATAAAATAAAAAATATATAACTATACGCATTTTGCACAATATAAAAATGAAGTAAAAGCATACATTTAACTAAGAAGAAGTATGGAATGTATAATAAGTTACTAAGCTTATAAAGAATAATTTT
Source organism: Halocaridina rubra (assembly GCA_037179515.1). Classification (NCBI taxonomy): domain Eukaryota; kingdom Metazoa; phylum Arthropoda; class Malacostraca; order Decapoda; family Atyidae; genus Halocaridina; species Halocaridina rubra. The sequence continues at coordinate 92,807 of JAXCGZ010002042.1, read as the reverse complement.
TCAATATATTTGTATTGAAAATCTGAAACTACCTCATTTCATTACTGAAAAAGTGAACACTGTAAAAGAAAACAATTACCTACAAGCAGAAACACTAAAGAAAACAAATAAAAACCTAAGAAATTATAAATGCAATAACATTGAATAATAAATACCCATAGGATGAACTTTAATAGCTAAATATTAACAGATGAATCCCAGAATAAACTAAAAACAAGAAAGACAATAAAATAACGAGCTGCTGCAATCGATACAAGGCTAAAGTCTTCCAGACACACTTATAATGTTCTCTTAGAGATCAATAAGAGGTCAGATCAGGTAATTTAATAGAAAACGCACTCATACGAATGGAGTCAGAAGGGAGATTACAATTTCTTAAGTTATCACAGGTAAAAGGCATATGGCCATTATTTTAGCCATCTCTTACTAAGAATTATATCATCACATTAGAACTGCAGCATAAAGTAAAATACTGTAACTAAATACAATACAATTTTGACCATTGACTATAATAAATGCCAAGCTTCTTAGCAAGTTGAAACATTTACTTGAGAAAACTTATTTACATAAATTCATATGGATAGCCTGTATTATTACATTATGATTACTGTATCAAAATTCATTAATACTGTATAATTTATGTTTTATGTAGCTAGTAGTTAAGTGTCCTTAGCCTAAGTACTATACAGTACAGTGCTCCCTCATTTATGGCGGGGGTTCGGTTCCGGTCCGGGACCTGCCGCGATAGGTGAAATATCGTGAAGTAGGAGCACCATATTTATTATAGGCATTTTATATTTATTTTACCTTTACTGTATAAACCCTCCCTGTACTGTTAACAAACCACCCTTTATTTTATTACAACAGTGCGCAAGCGTAAATTTATATGAACGTGATATTATGAAGATTGAAAAAAAGCATTAAGAACAAACAGCAAATAAACTTTCGATATAATATCGTCAGGGAAACAGCGTGTACAGAATATATATATTTCATTTAAGCTTCCCATGTACAGTATGATATACGTTTTCTTTGTAACGGATTGCATAAGTTTTCATTTTCTCTCAGCTGACTTTATTTATGTTAAGATTTCGTGCAGCATGGTCGATGGATAGAATAATGTTTAGAACCAAGGAATATTAATACAATAATACTATAATCTTGAAAATTAGATAAACCCCAAATAGGGAGAGTAAATAAATATTTTATGAGTAAGATATTGTGCTTGAATGAGCATCAGCTGATACGGAAGTGACAAAATGTTTTGGTTAGAGGTTCGTTCTCCCGCATCCTCCTCCTCTTCTACCACTTAATGCAATCGAATATTATGAAGAAAATTGAAAAAAGGCATTAAGATCAAACAGCAAACTTGCGATATAATATCGTCAAGGAAATAGCGTGCGAGGGTGTATCAGTTGATATGGAAGCGCCAAAACGTTTGCAGATAGAGGTTCGTTCTCCCGCATACTCCTCCTCTTCTATCGCTTAATGCGATCGAATATTATAAAGAAAATTGAAAAAAAAACAAAAAACATTAAGATCAAACAGCAAACAATCTTTCGATATAATATCTACAGGGAAATAGCGTGCGAGGGTGCATCAGCTGATATGGAGGTGGCAAAACGTTTGCGTCCTCGTGCTAAAAAAAAAATAGCATATACCCAGATAATCTGCGATATAAAATAAACAAAATGTATCCAGTAGTAGGTTGGCTCATGGCACCAGCTACACTGAATATTCTTGGATATTCATTACACATCTTTTATAATCCCTTCACATCAGACAGGTCATTACACTCTCCATCTCTGATTCTCTTAACTTTATGTACTCAACGTGCCCAGGCCCGATAAAAGCTGTTTTATTTTATCATTTTTTGGCCTGTCCTGGTGTCACAATCATTTTTTTTTTTCCTCACCAAAAAAATCCGCAATGCAATGAATTCGCAGTAGGTGAATCGCGATATAGAGAGGGATTACTCTACTGCATATATATGTACAGTACAATACTTTTTTATACTAAACACAACTTACAAACTGGCTCATTTGTAAGTTGGGAAGTGTATATATATATATATATATATATATATATATATATATATATATATATATATATATATATATATATATATATATATATATATATATATATATATATATATATATATATATATATATATATATAAATCATTTTTACCCAGACCGGGACTTGAACTTGGGACTTATTATTACTAAGCCAAGGCACTACCAACTACACCACAGATGGTTAAAGGGAAACAAACCTCACAACTTATATCTGCTATGGTAGGAATGAAAGCATTCTATCTGAATGCCACTATGTTCATATTACAGTTTCCCCAACCTCACTTGTGGTCTAGTTTCGCATTTAATTGAACTCCCAATCTCATTCGGGACCAACAAAAACCTAATAAGCACATTACATATGTGAAAACATGAATTATTTTTACCCTGACCGGGACTTGAACATGGGCGCTACCAACTACACCACAAACGCTTAATGCGATCGGATATAATGAAGATAATGGAAAAAAAACATTAAAAACATACAGCAAAGAAACTTGCGCTATAATATCATCAGGGAAATAGCGTGCGAGGGTGCATCAGCTGATACGGAGGCAACAAAACGTTTGCAGATAGAGGTTCACTCTCCCGCGTCCTCCTCCTCTTCTACCGCTTAATGCGATCGAATATTATGAAGAAAATTGAAAAAATTTATTAATAACAAACAGCAAACATATTTTTGATATAATATTGTCAGGGAAATAGCGTGCGAGGGTGCATCAGCTGATACAGAAGTGGTAAAACGTTTACCAAGAGAGGTTCGTTCTCCCGCATCCTCCTCTTCTACCGTTTAATGCGATTGAATATTATGAAGGAAATTGAAAAAAATCATTAAGAACAAACAGCAAATAAATTTTCGATATAATAACGTCAAGGAAATAGTGTGCGAGGGTGCATCAGCTGATACGGAAGTGTGATAAAACGTTTGCCGATAGAGGTTCGTTCTCCCACATCCTCCTCCTCTTCTACCGCTTAATGCGATCGAATACTATGAAGAAAGTTGAAAAAATGCATTAAGAGCAGACAGCAAACAAATTTTCCACATAATATTGTCAGGGAAGTAGCGTGCGAGGGTGCATCAGCTAATACGGAAGTATGACAAAACGTTTGCCGATAGAGGTTCCTTCTCCCGTATCCTCCTCCTCTTCTACTGCTTAATGCGATCGAATATTATGAAGGAAATTGAAAAACGCATTAAGAATAAACAGCAAACAAACTTTCGATATAATATCGTCAGGGAAATAGCATGTAGAGAATATATATATTTCATTTAAGTTTCCCCGATATATGTTTTCTTTGTAACAAATTGTACAGTTTTCTTTTTCTATCAGCTGACTTTGTTTACGTTTAGATTTCGTGCAGCACGGTCGATATGTAAAGAAGATAGAATAATGTTTAGAACCAAGGAATATTAATATGTAATATGTACTATAATCTTGAAAATTAGATAAACGCCAAATAGAGTGAGTCAATAAATATTTTATGAGTAAAATATTGTGCCTGAATAGTGATAAGCATCAGCTGATACGGAAGCGGGAAAACGTTTTAGTTGGAGATTCGTTCTCTAGCATCCTCCTCCTCTTCTACCGATTAATGCAATCAGATATTAAGAAGATAATAAAAAAAAGCATTCAGAACAAACAGCAAACAAACTTTCGATACAATATCGTCAGAGAAATAGCTTGCGAGGTTGCATCAGCTGATACGGAGGCGGCAAAATGTTTACATCTTCGTGCTCACCACCACCATGTATGTCCCAGTGTATGCCTGTTGCCCACCGCATAATAGAGTGCATTAATTTGTTTACTGTACAGTAAATCTGTATATCTTTTATACTGTACACTATTTGCATGTTAATATAAATAACTACAGGTCTTTCTGCTTTGTTACGAACTTATAAAATATGTTTTACTTATCTTATATCTTTGGTATAGTGTGTTTCCTATGGAAAATGACTTGTTTTTTTACTCGATTTTTTATTTACCTGTCACTTATGAGAACCTATCTCCGTGTTATTACAAGAACAAGGTATATATATATATATATATATATATATATATATATATATATATATATATATATATATATATATATAATATATATATATATATATAATATATATATATATATATATAATATATATATATATATATTATATATATATATATATATATTATATATATTATAATATATATATATATATATATATATACAGTGTTCCCCCCCTTATCACGATAGTTCGGTTCCGGGACCCGGCGCGAACCAGGAAAAATGCGGAGTAGGATCAGCCTATATGTACATAGATATTTTAATTTATTTTTACGTTTACACAGTATAAACCCTCCCTGTACTGTTAAAAAAACACCCTTTACATTATAAATAACAGCAAGCAATGTAATTTTTTATGAAAGTGATAGGAAAACATGAGGTGATGATGACGTGACATACATAGGTACAGTATTTTACAATAATTTTTAAGTTTACGTAAAATAGAGGCCAATATCCACAAACTTTTTTCCTTCTTTCAACATATCTAAGAGTTTCACTTTATCTACAATGGTTAACATTTTCCTTTGCCGATAGGCTCACTACAAGAAGCCTTAGAAGATGAAGGATGCTTGGGAGGCATTGCAAAGGTTAAAATATACAAGTAAAAAAATCACAAGCAAAACATATTAATAATAATAAGCACAATGTGAATGGCGCACACGAGTGAGGCGAGACAATGGAAGATGGTGGATGCCTTTGTCCAAAACGCTGATAGCGGTTTCGTATTTTACATGTTGCAATACTGTTAGTATTTATGTTTTATACTATTTTTTACTGTTTTATTATTCTTAGGCTAAGAAATACGTTTTTTTTATCAATAAAATGAAACTACTGGAAATATAAATATATATGCTAGATCACGTAGCTGCGACCCCAATACATTGTACGCTATCGAACACAAGCAAAACGTTTAATAAGCACAACGTGAACGGCGCACACGTGAGTTAGACTGAATGAGTCTTTGTCCGAAACGCTGATAGCGGTATTGTATTTTACATGTTGCAATACTGTTAGTATTTATGTTTTTTACTATTTTTTACTGTTTTATTATTCTTAGGCTAATAAATACGTTTTTTTAACAATAAAATCATGAAACTACTGGAAATATAAATATATATGCTAGCTCATGTAGCTGCGACCCCAATACATTGTACGCTATCAAACACTATTTCGCATGATGCAATACTGTGAGTTATACTGTACGTACGTATATCATTCAGTTATTAGTACAATGTATATTAATTTAAAATTCATTTACTTATTTGATGATTGTACAAAATCTATTGTATTTATTCATTGTAATTTGGACCAAATATTCTTTTTGTAAAGATTATACTGTACTTTCCAAAAGAGGTGGTCAATAAACGTATCTATCTATCTATCAAAATTTATGTTTTTTACTATATTTTACTGTTTTATTATTCGTAGGCTGGGAAATAAATTTTTTTTTATCAATTAGATAATGAAATATGTTTTTTTCAATAAAAAAATGAAAATACTGAGAATTTTTTTTTTTAATATTTTAATAATTTTGCATATACCCATAAAATAAAAATAATTTATAAAAAAAAAAAAAACGATACAGTGAGAACGCGAACCAAGAAACGCGAATAACCGGGGGAACACTGTGTGTATATATATATATATATATATATATATATATATATATATATATATATATATATATATATATATATATATATATATATATATATATATATATATATATACATATATATATATATATATATATATATATATACACCCAGTTCTTGGAATAATGCGAGGATAGGTTCTCAGAAGTGACGTGTAATGCAAAGATCGCGTAATGTAACGAGTCATTTTCCATAAGAAACAATGATAATGGGCACAGATACGTTTCACAACCATACATAGACACACTATGCCAAAGATATAATATAAGTTAAACATATTTTACAAGTACATAACAAAGCAGAAAGACCTGTACTGTAGCTATTTTTATTGAAATGATATTCAGATTTACTGTACAGCAAGCAAATTAACATACTCTCTTATGCGGTGGGCAACAGGCATACACTGGGACGTGCATGGTGGCGGTGAGCATGTAACTTAAGCGGTAGAAGAGGAGGAGGATGCGGGAGAACAAACCTCTATCTGCAAACGGTTTTGTTCTCGCACACTTTTTCCCTGACAATACTATATGGGAAGTAGTTTGCTGTTTGTTCTTGATGCATTTTGTCCATTCTCTCCATAATATCCGATTGCATTAAGTGGTAGAAGGGGAGGAGGATGCGGGAGAACAAACCTCTATCTGCAAACGTTTTGCCGCCTCGCACGCTTTTTCCCTGATGATATTATATGGCAAGTTTGCTGTTTGTTCTTAATGCATTCTTTCCATTCTCTCCATAATATCTGATTGCATTAAGCGGTAGAAGAGGATTAGGATGCGGGAGAACGAACCTCTATCTGCACAAATTTTGCCACCTCTGTATCATCTGATGCACTCTCGCACACTTTTTCCCTGATGATATTATATGGCAAGTTTGTTTGCTTTTTGTTCTTAATGCATTTTTTCCATTCTCTCCATAATATCCAATTGCATTGAGTGGTAGAAGAGGAGGAGGATGCGGGAGAACGAACCTCTATCTGCAAACGTTTTGCTGCTTCTGTATCAGCTGATGCACTCTTGCACTCTTTTTCCCTTATGATATTAGATGGCAAGTTTGTTTGCTGTTTGTTCTTAATGCATTCTTTCCATTCTCTCAATAATATCTGATTCCATTAAGCGGTAGAAGAGGAGGAGTGTGCGGGAGAACAAACCTCTATCTGCACACGTTTTGCCACCTCCGTATCAGCTGATGCACTCTCGCACGCTTTTTCCCTAACGATATTATATGGCAAGTTTGTTTGCTTTTCGTTCTTAATGCATTTTTTCCATTCTCTCCATAATATCCAACTGCATTAAGCGGTAGATGAGGAGGAGGATGCAGAAAACGAACCTCTATCTGCAAACGTTTTGCCGCCTCCGTATCAGCTGATGAGCTCTCGCACGCTTTTTCCCTGACAATATTATATGGCAAGTTTGTTTGCTGTTTGTTCTTAATGCATTTTTCCATATTATCTGATTGCATTAAGCGGTAGAACAGGAGGAGGATGCGGGAGAACGAACCTCTATCTGCATACGTTTTGCCGCCTCCATATCAGCTGATGCGCTCTCGCACGCTTTTTCCCTGACGAAACACAAACCTTATCACAAACACAGTTAGAACAAGCGATATATCCACGCAGTATGCTGGGTAAATAGACACTGAAGCACATGGCAGCATGGCGGAAAAGTATTTCCTAAAACTAAATTTTTTTTTTCAAATTTTTTTTGGGGGGCATTATTTGTGTATTTCGCATTTTTTTACTATTTTTTTGGGGGGGTGTTATTCTAATTTCACATATTTTAAACACGTGTAAAATGCGAACTGAGTGCATATAAAATGCTAAAGGCAACTTGTTCCAGCCTTACTTCGTTAAAAAGATCTGTTGCATCAGTACCACCTCCTCGCATCAACTCTTCTTCACCCCCAGGATGATATTCCATATATGGCGTTACATTATACACTCTACCTGAAAGAAATGTTACATAAAATATAAACAGAATGTCACAAAAGTTTATGATGACAAGTTTGAAATTCATCACCTTGTTTCTCAGCTCTTTGTAGATTTTTCCTTTAATATCCATTAATATCTTTCTAACTTCTGTCTCCTTATGGGCCCTTTATGATCCACTGGAAGCCCTCCAGTGAAAAAACATATGGAGAGTATTGCTATATTTCGGGTCCTTACTTTGGTAAAGAAGGAGTCCAGTTAGAACCCCGATATATAGCAGTTCTTTCCATATTTTGTTCCACTGATGGGCTCCCTGACTATTTCATGCTGTATGTTAACAGATTATTTTCATCAGAGTGTTATATTAACAACGTTGCTTCCTTACCTTTAAGAGCCATCCAGCAATCACTGGGTTTGTTGTGCTTAGACAATTCATGTGGAGTTATATCCAAGAGTCGTCCTCCCGTTCCAGCAAGGTCAGCTCCCGAATGACCCAACTTGACCCAGTCCATCAAACTACGACCGGGTTTCAATGATGTTTTGTTGCGTGGATTACCTATTGGAACAAAATATGAGACATATTGTACAATAAATTTATCTACTACAGAGACTAAACTCTATGACTCAATCAATGACTTTTTTTTTTCTAATATTACTAGAAATCAAACCCAGAATCTCTAAGATGCAAAAATTGGGTCCGTTGATATCCTATAAAAAGCTTTTAGGAAATATTTCATCTGCATACAAAAGCTACTATTAGTTTACATGTGTACTGATGTTATGTAAAGAAACTATCAAATCATCACAACTATAAGTTTTTAATATTTAGACTACATTATTATTACCTGACGGAGAGGCTGTAGAAGAGAGTGGCTTTACAGCCCCACCTGAAGACTGTCCAACACAGCCAAGAACGGTTCCCATTATAAGAGACACATTACACAACGAATTTTCCTAGGTTCTCAAGACCTCTATATTCTGTACTTTTAACTGTCAAACACCTTCCCACTGATCTACACTCTCCATGACTAGTCTTTTTCAATTTAAGATTAATTTTGGGACTTTTTTCTAATTAAAAGAAGGTTATTTTGTTATATGGTAAGAATAATTACTTATTTATATGAAAATAAATTACTTTGTATAATGAAGGTTACATTACAAGGGAACTACTATTGTAAGGAAACTTTTAAAATCTAAATATGTCGTTTTCAACGTTAATTATGATTTAAAACAAACATGACTATTTAATTAATCGTTTTATAATATAAAAGAGAAAACAGCCTCCGGGAAGTAATTTTTTAAATGAATTATAGTTGTCCCATTCATATTCATAAACTGGTAAAAAAAAAATAAAAAAAAAATATATATATATATATATATATATATATATATATATATATATATATATATATATATATATATATATATATATATATATATATATATATATATATATATATATATATATATATATATATATATATATATATATATATATATATATATATTAATAACACTGAACTGTTAACATACAGTCTAAAATGATAAGAAAAGCCCATTAAATAAAACAACGAAAACAAATATATAAAAAGTACTTATTAATTTCGTGACCTTAACTGGTCACCTTATCATGAATTATAATTGCCCCATTCATATTCATGAACTGTTATTAAAAAAAAAAAAAAAAAAAAAAAAAAAAAAAATATATATATATATATATATATATATATATATATATATATATATATATATATATATATATATATATATATATATATATATTAATAACACTGAACTGTTAACATACAGTCTAAAATGGTAAGAAAAGCCCATTAAATAAAACAACGAAAATAAATATAAAAAAGTACTTATTAATTTCTTATTCACCCCCAGGATGATATTCCATATACGGCATTACATTATACACTCTACCTGAAAGAAAATGCCACCTTCTCAAAGTACAATGGAAAGAGATACAGCTAGCAAAACTGAAGAATATTTGAAAAGAAGGAGTAAAGAATCCAGCCCAGGGTACAGTCACATGGGATTAAGAGCTATAAATCTTAAAAGCCCGCTGGAGATAGTTGGTAATCCCTACAGACTGGCCGCAAAAGGAATTAAAGTCCATATTTGACTAAATTGCATTAACAAGAGATTCTTAGTAATAGTAATTAAATATATATATATATATATATATATATATATATATATATATATATATATATATATATATATATATATATATATATATATATATATATATATATATATATATATATATATAAGCATACACATATATACACACTCATACGCACATATATATATATATATATATATATATATATATATATATATATATATATATATATATATATATATATATATGTGTTCCCCCGGTTATTCGCGTTTCTTGGTTCGCGTTCGCACTCTATCGTGATTTTTTTTGGGATAAATTATTGTTTTATTTTATGGGTATACGCAAAAATATTAAAATATTGAAAAAAATAATTTCAGTATTTGAATTTTTTTGTTGAAAAAACAAATTCATTATTTAATTGATAAAAAAAATTTATTTCCCACCCTACAAATAATAAAACGTACAGTATAACTCACAGTACAGGGTATTGCATCATGTGAAATAGTGTCCGATAGTGCACAATGTATTGGGGTCACATCTACGTGAACTAGTATATATATTTATATTTCCAGTAGTTTCATGATTTTATTGATAAAAACACGTATTTCTTAGACTAAGAATAATAAAACAGTAAAAAATAGTAAACAGTATTGCACCACGAAAAATACGATACCGGTAACAGTGTTTCGGAAAACGCAAAGGCTCTCACCTACGTGATCTAGTGAATATTAAAATTTTCATTACTTTATTGATAAAACAAGTATTTCCTATCCTAAGAATAATAAAACAGTAAAAAATAATAAAAAACATAAAGTACTAACAGTATTTCACCATGTAACATACGATACTGCTATCAACGTTTCGGAAAACGAAAAGGCTCTCACCTACATGAGATAGTCCATGGAATGCTATTGGCTCAAAGGTCGGGAGACGACGAATCACAGAATTGTTTTTCAATATTTTCTGTATCATGGGGTCTGATTGGCTTTTTCATTGCAGTTTGCTTTTCCCTCCAATTTCCAATGTGCCGCCTCACTCGCTCAGTCTAACTCTCGTTGTGCTTATTAATACGTTTTGCTTGTGATTGTGTTTTTACTCGTAATTTTACCTTTGCAATGGCTCCCAAACGTCCTTCACCTTCTAAGGCTCCTGGTAGTCAGCCTAAGCGGCAAATGAAAATATTAACCATTGTAGAAAACGTGAAACTCTTAGATATGTTGAAAGAAGGAAAAAGGTTTGTGGATGTCGGCCGCTATTTTGGCCTCAATGAATCTACTGTGCGTTCCATCAAAAAGGACGAGGCAAAGATCAGGAAAACAGCGAGCATTTCTTTTGATAAATCGGCGAAGAGGTTCGTAACACCCCGCAATAAGGCAGTACTGCGGATGGAAGCTGCTTTGGTTCTGTGGATTGCTGATTGCAGAAAGAAAAACATCAGCTTACACACCAATATCATACAAACAAAAGCGAAGAAGCTGTACAAGACATTCGCTGCAAATGAACCCGATGACGACAGTGGCGACCTTGGAGAGGAGGAGGGGAGAGAAGAAGATATCGACGACCCACAACCAGGACCCTCCAGCAATTCTCCATCGTGGATACAACCGTTCGTTGCTAGCAATGGATGGTTCTTCAAATTTCAAAAACGCTATGGCCTAAAAAGCGTTTCAGTTTATGGCGAGGCTGCCTCTGCAGATACAGCTGCCGCAGAAAATTACGTCAAGAATGACTTCAAGAAAATTATCGCCGAAGGGGAATATGTTCCTGAGCAATCTTCAACATGGATGAGACTGGCTTATTTTGGAAGAGAATGCCATCTCGCACTTTTCTCTTCAAGGAAGAAGCTAAAGCCCCGGGATTTAAAGCGCACAAAGATTGCGTTACCCTCATCATGTGCGGGAATGCTGCGGGCTTCATGTTAAAGCCCGGGCTTATCTACAAGTCAAAGAACCCTAGGGCTTTGACGAACAAGAATAAGAATCTGCTGCCAGTGTATTGGATGCATAACCCTAAGGCCTGGATCACGAATAGCCTCACATTGGACTGGTTTCACCAATGCTTTATCCCTCAGATAAAACTTTAGCTTATGGAAAAAGGCCTTGAATTTAAAGACCTTCTTTGAATGGATAATGCTGGTGGCCAGGCAACCAAGCTCCAATATGGTGGTGTTCACGTTGAGTTCCTGCCACCGAATACGACGTCACTGATTCAGCCTATGGATCAAGGCATTTTTCGTGCGTTCAAGGCCCTATATACACGAAATACCCTGGCAAACCTAGTTGAATCCATGGATTCGGACAAAGACTTCTCATTGAAGACTTACTGGCGTAATTACACGATCGCCACATGCCTAAAAAGTATTCAGAAAGCAATCAGAGATGAAGTCTGCCACAATCAATGCCAGCTGGAAGAAATTGTGGCCCGAAGTCATCCATGACTATAAGGGATTTGCTCCTGACGAAGTGCAGAAGGCGGCAGTTGCAAAAGCTGTAAATCTGGCTGCATTGCTAGGAGGAGAAGGCTTTAAAGATATGACTCACGAAGATGTGAATGAACTGATTGACTGCCACTCGCAGCCTTTGACTGCTGAAGACTTGGATGAAATGACAAAATCAGTGAGCGAAGAAGAGGGAGAAGTTGAGGAATCGCACGAACCAATTGAAGAACCTGGCCTTACACTTGAACGTTTGGCAGTCATGTATGAATACTGAAAACAGTCCAACGACTCTTGCAGGAATATGACGATAATATGGTTCGTTTGGTGACCTTCTGTAATTTTCTCGACGATGCCATGATTCCTTACCATACCATCTTCCAATAAATGAAGAAACAGCAACAGCAACTCCCCATTACCATGTTCTTCTCGCCCAAAAACCAGCCGTAAAGCTTTTATTGGCTGCGAAATAATTTCCTCTGAGGTCGAGAATGATGATCATCACCTCATTCACGGTAAGTTTACCTATCACATACATATGTATGTCACGTCATCATCACCTCATTCACCGTAATTTTTCCTATCACTTTCATAAAAATTTACGTTGCTTGCTGTTATTTATAATGTAAATGTTTTTTTAACAGTGCAGGGAGGGTTTATACAGTACGTAAACGTAAAAATAATTGTAAAATTCCTATGTATGTCACGTCATCATCACATTCACCGTAATTTTATCTATCAGTTTCATAAAAATTTACGTTGCTTGCGGTTATTTATAATGTACAGGGTGTTTTTTTTGTCAGTGCAGGAAGGGTTTATACAGTACGTAAACGTAAAAATACGGTAATTGTAAAATTCCTATGTATGTCACGTCATCATCACATTCACGGTAAGTTTTCCTATCACTTTCATAAAAATTTACGTTGCTTGCTGTTATTTATAATGTAAAGGGTGTTCTTTTAACAGTGCAGGGAGGGTTTATACAGTACGTAAACATAAAAATAATTGTAAATGAGCATGTCACGTAATTACCACTTCATTCACCGCAATTTTATCTATCACTTTCATATAAATTTACGTTGCATGCTGTTATTTATGAAGTAAAGGGTGGTATGTTAACAGTATAGGGAGGGTTTATACAGTGTAAACGTAAAAATATATTAAAATATCTATGTACATAAAGGCTGATCCTACTCCGCGGTTTTCCTGCTTCGCGCCGGGTCCCGGAACCGAACTACCGCAATAAGGGGGGAAACACTGTATATATATATATATATATATATATATATATATATATATATATATATATATATATATATATATATATATATATATATATATATATATATATATATATATATATATATATATATATATATATATATATATATATATATATATATATATATATATATATATATATATATATATATATATATATATATATACACACACACATATATATATATATATATATATATATATATATATATATATATATATATATATATATATATATATATATATATATATATATATATATATATATATATATATATATATATACACACAGTGTTGCCTCACTTATCGCGGTAGTTCGGTTCCGGGACCCAGCGCGAACCAGGAAATCCGCGAAGTAGGATCCGCCTATATGTACATAGATATTTTAATATATTTTTACGTTTACACTGTATAAACCCTCCCTGCACTGTTAAAAAACACCCTTTACATTATAAATAACAGCAAGCAACGTAAATTTTTATGAAAGTGATAGATAAAATTATGGTGAATGAAGTGATAATGACGTGACATACATACTAATTTACAATTATTTTTTCGTTTACGTACTGTATAAACCGTCCCTGCACTGTTAAAAAAACACCCTTTACATTATAAATAACAGCAAGCAACGTAAATTTTTATGAAAGTGATAGATAAAATTATGGTGAATGAGGTGATAATGACGTGACATACATACTCATTTACAATTATTTTTTCATCTACGTACTGTATAAACCCTCCCTGCACTGTTAAAAAAAACACCCTTTACATTATAAATAACAGCAAGTAACGTAAATTTTTATGAAAGTGATAGATAAAATTACGGTGAATGAGGTGATAATGACGTGACATACATACTCATTTACAATTATTTTTTCGTTTACGTACTGTATAAACCCTCCCTGCACTGTTAAAAAAAGACCCTTTACATTATTAATAACAGCAAGCAACGTAAATTTTTATGAAAGTGATAGATAAAATTACGGTGAATGAGGTGATAATGACGTGACATACATACTCATTTACAATTATTTTTTCGTTTACGTACTGTATAAACCACATTATAAATAACAGCAAGCAACGTAAATTTTTATGAAAGTGATAGATAAAATTACGGTGAATGAGGTGATAATGACGTGACATACATTCTCATTTACAATTATTTTTTCGTTTACGTACTGTATAAACCCTCCCTGCACTGTTAAAAAAACACCCTTTACATTATAAATAACAGCAAGCAACGTAAATTTTTATGAAAGTGATAGATAAAATTACGATGAATGAGGTGATGATGACGTGACACACACACTCATTTACAATTATTTTTTCGTTTACGAACTGTATAAACCCTCCCTGCACTGTTAAAAAAACACCCTTTACATTATAAATAACAGCACGCAACGTAAATTTCAATAAAAATATGAAAATACTGAAAAAAAATTTTTTTCAATATTTTAATATTTTTGCGTATACCCATAAAATAAAATAATAATTTATCCAAAAAAACCGCGATAGAGTGAGAACGCGAACCAAGAAGCGCGAATAACCGAGGTAACACTGTGTGTGATATATATATATATATATATATATATATATATATATATATATATATATATATATATATATATATATATATATATATATATATATATATATATATATATATATATATATATATATATATATATATATATATATATATATATATATATATATATATATATATATATATATATATTATTTCTTAGCTTAAGAATAATAAAACAGTAAAAAATAGTAAAAAACATAAATACTAACAGTATTGCAACATGTAAAATATGATACCGCTATCAGCGTTTCGGGCAAAGGCTTCCACCATCTTCCATTGTCTCGCCTCACTCGTGTGCGCCGTTCACGTTGTGCTTATTAATACGTTTTGCTTGTGATTTTTTTACTCGCATATTTTAACCTTTGCAATGCCTCCCAAGTATCCTTCATCTTCTAAGGCTTCTTGTAGTGAGCCTAAGCGACAAATGAAAATGTTAACTATAACAGATAAGGTAAGTTTACCTATCACGTACATATAAATTTACGTTGCATGCTGTTATTTATAAAGTAAAGGGTGGTTTTTTAACAGTGCAGGGAGGGTTTACAGTATACAGCAAACGTAGAAATAATTGTAAAATACCTATGTACATGAGTATGTCACATAAATTTACGCTTGTATGCTGTTATTTATGAAGTAAAGGGTGGTTTGTTAACAGTACAGGGAGGGTTTATACAGTTTATACGGAGTAAACGTAAAAATAAATTAAAATATCTATGTACATATAGGCTGATCCTACTCCGCGATTTTCCTGTTTCGCGCCGGGTCTCGGGACTGAACCCCCACAATAATGGGGGGATCACTATATATATATATATATATATATATATATATATATATATATATATATATATATATATATATATATATATATATATATATATATATATATATATATATATATATATATATATATAGTGATCCCCCACTGGATCGCCTTTCTTGGTTCGCGTTTTCACTGTACCACGGGTTTTTTTTTTGGCAAATTATTATTTTATTTTTTGGGTATATACAAAAATATTAAAATATTAAAAAAATAAAAATTCTCAGTATTTTAATTTTTTTTTATTGAAAAAACATATTTCATTATCTAATTGATAAAAAAAATTATTTCCCAGCCTACGAATAATAAAACAGTAAAAAATAGTAAAAAACATAAATTTAGATATACGTACGTACAGTATAATTCACAGTATTGCATCATGCAAAATAGTATCCGATAGCGTACAATGTATTGGGGTCGCAGCTACGTGAGCTAGCATATAAATCTATATTTCCATTAGTTTCATGATTTTATTGATTAAAAAACGTATTTCTTAGCCTAAGAATAATAAAACAGTAAAATTATAGTAAAAAACATAAATACTAACAGTATTGCAACATGTAAAATACGATACCGCTATAAGCGTTTCGGACAAAGGCTCGTTCAGTTTAACACGTGTGCACCGTTCACGTTGTGCTAATTAAACGTTTTGCTTGTGTCCGATAGCGTACAATATATTGGGGTCGCAGCTAAGTGAGCTAGCATATATATTTATATTTCCAATAGTTTCATGATTTTATTAATAAAAAAACGTATTTCTTAGCCTAAGAATAATAAAACAGTTAAAAATAGTAAAAAACATAAATACTAACAGTATTGCAACATGTAAAATACGATACCGCTATCAGCGTTTCGGACAAAGGCTTCCACCAGCTTCCATTGTCTCGCCTCACTCGTGTGCGCCGTTCACGTTGTGCTTATTAATACGTTTTGCTTGTGATTTTTTTACTCGCATATTTTAACCTTTGCAAGGCCTCCCAAGCATCCTTCATCTTCTAAGGCTTCTTGTAGTGGGCCTAAGCAGCAAAGGAAAATGTTAACCATAACAGATAGGGTAAGTTTACCTATCACGTACATATAAATTTATGTTGCATGCTGTTATTTTATAAAGTAAAGGGTGGTTTTTTAATAGTGCAGGGAGGGTTTATAGAGTAAACGTAAAAATAATTGTAAAATACCAATGTACATGAGTATGTCATATAAATTTATGCTTGCATGCTGTTCTTTATGAAGTAAAGGGTGGTTTCTTAACAGTACAGGGAGGGTTTATACAGTTTATACGGTGAAAACGTAAAAATAAATTAAAATATCTATGTACATATAGGCTGATCCTACTCCGCGATTTTCCTGTCTCGCACCGGGTCCCGGATCCGAACCCTCACGACAATGGAAGAGACACTATATATATATATATATATATATATATATATATATATATATATATATATATATATATATATATATATATATATATATATATATATATATATATATATATATATATATATATATATATGCATACATACATACATACATACATACATACATACATACATACATACATACATACATACATACATACATACATACATACATACATACATACATACATACATACATACATACATACATACATACATACATACATACATACATACATACATACATACATACATACATACATACATACATACATACATACATACATACATACATACATACATACATACATACATACATACATACATACATACATACATACATACATACATACATACATACATACATACATACATACATACATACATACATACATACATACATACATACATACATACATACATACATACATACATACATACATACATACATACATACATACATACATACATACATACATACATACATACATACATACATACATACATACATATATATATATATATATATATATATATATATATATATATATATATATATATATATATATATATACACAGAAGATCAGGGGATAGGGCCTCATTAAGATTGTTATACACAAATGCGGATGGATTTGCTGGTAAGGCAGTAGAAATAAAAGATAGGATTTACAACAGTAAGGAAAATATAGTAGCAGTTACAGAGACTAAGGAGAGGACTGCTCATAAGTTAAAGGATTCAGGTTGAAGAAATAAACTTGGCTATAGAAAGTGAGTTCAAGGAATTTCTTGTTGCTTGCATAAATACTGGGTTAGAGAGCATTAAAATAACTGTTGTATATAACACACCAAGGAACCAACATAGGCTAGAAGTTTATGAGCAAAGTCATATAGGTACTATTGAAGTCATAAACTCAGGTGTTAACATGGCACGGGAGAGGAAATGTAGGATTTTGATTATGGGAGATTTTAATCATAAAGAGATATATTGAATAAATCTTGACCCACACAGTGGTGACGACTCGTTCGAGGCAAGATTCCTAGATTGCGTACAAGGGAATTTCCTACACCAACATGTAATGGAACCAACGAGGGCCAGGGGTGGGGATGAGCCATCACTACTTGATCTAGTATTCACAGATAAAGTGTTGGATATTGGAAAAATCGAGTATGAACTACCAATTGGAAAGAGTGACCACTGTGTGTTGTTGATGGAGTATATCATTGAAGATATTCTGCCTGAAAGTAGAGGCACTGAGGACATGAGGATGAACTATCCGAAAGGAGATTACATCAAAATGAATGAGCATTTTGCAGCTATTAACTGGAGAACCTTATTTTTCAACAAATCTGTACAAGAAATGTATGACATCTTTTGTGAGAGATATGGGAAGATAGTAGATTGCTGCATACCTGTCACCAAAGTAGGAGTAATTCATGCCAGAGAGAAATGGTTCGATAATGAGAGTAAAAGAGCTAGGGAGTGGAGAGACAAATGCTGGAACAGGTATAGGAGGAGAAAAATCATAAATGCCTGGCAAACATACAAAAGAGCAAGAAATGATTACCTAAGTAAAAGAAGAGAGGCAGAGAGAGACTATGAGAGGGATATCACCAGGAAGGCTAAAGCAAATCCCAAGCTTTTCCACAGCTTTATCAGAGGAAAACTGAAGGTAAAAGAAAAGGTTTTAAGGCTTAAGAGAGCGGATGGAAGCATCACTGAGACGGATGAAGAGATCTGCAAAGAAATGAACAAGAAGTTTCAGTCAGTATTTACAGTAGAAAATACCCCACCCCCTCAGATTGCAAAGATAGAAGATCATGGGTCGGTATTAGAGAACATCAACCTTACAGCCACAGAGGTATGCAAAGCGCTGATGGAGTTAGATGTTCATAAAGCTACAGGTCTTGATGATATATCCCATCATGTACTTAAAATATGCGCAAACTCAACATCAGTGGCACTAAGTATCATATTTAAAAAGTCACTAGAGTCAGGGGAGATTCCAAGATGCTGGAAACAAGCAAACGTGATACCTATCTTGAAAAAGGGAAGGAGGGATACGGCTCTAAACTATAGACCAGTTTCCTTGACCAGCATAGTTTGAAAAGTTACGGAGAAACTACTAAGGAAACATATTTCTCTTCACTTGGGATCCTTCAACTTTTTGTCAGTGAGACAACATGGCTTCAGAGAAGGTAGATCAACAGTAACAAACTTGTTAGAGAGGTAAGCCGAATCTTACAGGAAAGAGGGCTGGGCAGATTGCATATTCCTAGACTCCCAGAAAGCATTTGATACTGTCCCACACGGGAGACTTATTAGGAAGCTGCAAGCATTGGCTAGAATAGGTGGAAATGTCTTGGAATGGATAAAAACTTACTTAGAAAGAAGGGAACAGAGGGTTAGAGTAAGACACTCAGTGTCTGAATGGAGAAGACTTAGTACTGGAGTTTCACAGGGTTCAGTTTTAGGGCCACTTTTGGTCCTTGTATACGTAAATGAAATACTAGAGTCTGTAAATTCATTCATGAATATGTTTGCAGATGATGCAAAGATTGTGAAGAAAGTAAGAAACGAGAATAAGGGTAGAGAACTTCAGGAAGATCTAAATAGTCTGCATGAGTGGTCAGAAAAGTGGCTAATGAAATTCAATACTTCAAAATGTAAGGTAATGAGAATGGGTACAAGTGCAAGAAGGCCCAAGCTTGACTACTAGGTGGCAGGAGTATAACTTCAAGAGACAGAAAATGAGAGAGATGTACGAGTAAACATACTGGCCGATTTGTCTCCAGAAATGCATATAATTGGCATAGTAAGGGCAGCATATGCTTTCTTATCAAATGTAAGGGTAGCCTTCAGGCACATGGACAAGGAAATGTTCAGAAATATTTATGTAACCTATGTAAGGCCAAAACTTGAATATGCAGCCCTCTTTTGGAATCCGCACTTGAAAAAGCACATAGCTAAGCTTGAAAAAGTTCAATGATATGCCACGAAACTGGTGCCAGAAATACGTAATCTCAGCTATGATGAGAGGCTGAGGGAATTAGACCTACCATCACTCGAAGCTAGAAGATTGAGGGGGGATATGGTGACAGTCTTTAAATTCCTTCATGGTTATGATAGAGTGGATAGGGATCGATATTTTGATATGGCTGGCTCTAGAACTAGTGGTCATAGTTTCAAGCTTCGTAAGAAAACTTCTTTGCAGGATGTAAGGAAGTATTTTTTCGGTGTAAGACTAGTTGATAATTGGAATTGGCTAAGCGTGGAGGTAGTTAATGGTATCTCAATCCATAGTTTTAAGGACAGGTATGATAAGTATCACTAAGTACAAAATGGAACCGATCAGCAGACGGGAAGATACGAGCTTTGGGCTCTTTCCCCTAAGCACAATTAGGTAATCATATATACATACGTGAACATATACATACAATTACATATACACATAAACACACATACATACATATATACAATAAACATGCATATACACATATACACACACATACACACACACACAAACACAATCTTTAAATTCCTTCATGGTTATGATAGAGTGGATAGGGATCGATATTTTGATATGGTTGGCTCTAGAACTAGAGGTCATAGTTTGAAGCTTGGTAAGAAAACTTCTTCGCAGGATGTAAGGAAATACTTTTTCAGTGTAAGAGTAGTTGATAATTGGAATTGGCTAAGCGAGGAGGTAGTTAATGCTATCTCAATCCATAGTTTTAAGGACAGGTATGATAAGTATCACTAAGTATAAAATGGAACCGATCAGGAGACGGGAAGATACGAGCTTTGGGCTCTTTCCCGTAAACACAATTAGGTAATCACAATTAGGTACTCACAGGAAGAGATGGGAAAGATTAAAAACTTGTTGCAAGAGGCAAGAAGGTTAAATGATGAAAGAAATGAAGAAGAGAAGAAAAATTTTCGTTACAGAGTTCTTCCAGACAAAGGGGAGATAAAGAAGATAATGACAGAAGATCAGGGGATGGGGCCTCATTAAGATTGTTATACACAAATGCTGATGGATTAGCTGGTAAGGCAGTAGAATTAAAAGATAGGATTCACAACAGTAAGGCAGATATAGTAGCAATTACAGAGACTAAGTTGAGTGAGGACATAAACAGTGCCACAGTTTTTCCTAAGGGCTTCAGAATACTAAGGGTTGAAAGATCTGAGAGGACTGGTGGAGGGATAGCACTGCTCATAAGTGAAAGGATTCAAGTTGAAGAAATAAACTTGGCTATAGAAAGTGAGTTCAAGGAATTTCTTGTTGCTAGCATAAATACTGGGTCAGAGAGCATTATAATAACTGTTGTATACAACCCACCAAGGAACCAAAATAGGCTTGAAGTTTATGAGGAAAGTCATATAGGTACTATTGAAGTCATAAACTCAGTTGTTAACATGGCACGGGAAAAAAAATGTAGGATTTTGATTATGGGACACTTTAATCATAAAGAGATAGATTGGATAAATCTTGACCCACACAGTGGTGAGGACTCATTCGGGGCAAGATTCCTAGATTGCGTACAAGGGAATTTCATACACCAACATGTAATGGAACCAACAAGGGCCAGGGGTGGGGATGAGCCATCACTACTTGATCTAGTGTTCACAGATAATGTGTTGGATATTGAAAATATTGAGTATGAACCACCGATTGGAAAGAGTGACCACTGTGTGTTGTTGAAGGAGTATATCATTGAAGATATTCTTCCTGAGAGTAGAGGCACTGAGGACATGAGGAGGAACTATCTGAAAGGAGATTACATCAAACTGAATGAGCTTTTTGCAGTTATTGACTGGAGAACCTTATTTTACAACAAATCTGTACAAGAAATGTATGACATCTTTTGTGAGAAATATGGGAAGATAGTAGATTGCTGCATACCTGTCACCAAAGTAGGTGTAATTCATGCCAGAGAGAAATGGTTCGATAATGGGTGTAAAAGAGCTAAGGAGTGGAGAGACAAATGCTGGAAAAGGTATAGGAGGAGAAAAAACATAAATGCCTGGCAAACCTACAAAAGAGCAAGAAATGACTACCTAAGTAAAAGGAGAGAAGCAGAGAGAGACTATGAGAGGGACATCACCAGGAAGGCTAAAGAAAATCCCAAGCTTTTCCACAGCTTTATCAGAGGAAAACTGAAGGTAAAAGAACAAGTTTTAATGCTAAAGAGAGCGGATGGAAGCATCACTGAGACGGATGAAGAGATCTGCAAAGAATTGAACAAGGAGTTTCAGTCAGTATTTACAGTAGAAAATACCCCACCCCCTCAGATTGCAGTGATAGAAGCTCAAGGGCCGGTATTAGAGAACATCAACCTTACAGCCACAGAGGTATGCAAAGCGCTGCTGGATTTAGATGTTCATAAAGCTACAGGTCCTGATGACATATCCCCTCATGTGCTTAAAAAATGCGCAAACACAATATCAGTGGCACTAAGTATCATATTTAAGGAGTCACTGGAGTCGGAGGAGATTCCAAGATGCTGGAAACAAGCAAATGTGATACGGGAAGGAGGGATACGGCTCTGAACTATAGACCAGTTTCCTTGACCAGCATAGTTTGCAAAGTTATGGAGAAACTACTAAGGAAACATATCTCTCTTCACTTGGAATCCTTCAACTTTTTGTCAGAGAGGCAACATGGCTTCAGAGAAGGTAGATCAACAGTAACAAACTTATTAGAATTTTATGATGAGGTAAGCCAAATCTTACAGGAAAGAGAGGGCTGGGCAGATTGCATATTCCTAGACTTCCAGAAAGCGTTTGACACTGTTCCACATGGGAGACTTATTAGGAAGCTGCAATCAATGGCTAGAATAGGTGGAAATGTTTTGGAATGGATAAAAACTTACTTAGAAGGAAGGGAACAGAGGGTTAGAGTAAGGCACTCAGTGTCTGAATGGAGAAGAGTTAGTAGTGGAGTTCCACAGGGTTCAGTTTTAGGGCCACTTTTGTTCCTTGTATATGTAAATGACCTACCAGAGTCTGTAAATTCATTCATGAATATGTTTGCAGATGATGCAAAGATTGTGAAGAAAGTAAAAAACGAGAACAATGGTAGAGAACTTCAGGAGGATCTAAATAATCTGCATGAGTGGTTAGAAAAGTGGCTAATGAAATTCAATACTTCAAAATGTAAGGTAATGAGAATGGGTACAAGTGCAAGAAGGCCCAAAATTGACTACTCGGTGGCTGGAGTACAACTTCAAGAGACAGAAAATGAGAGAGGTCTAGGAGTAAACATACTGGCAGATTTGTCTCCAGAAATACATATAAATGGCATAGTAAGGGCAGCATATGCATTCTTATCAAATGTAAGGGTAGCCTTCAGGCACATGGACAAGGAAATGTTCAGAAATATTTATGTAACCTATGTGAGGCCAAAACTCGAATATGCAGCCCTCTTTTGGAATCCGCACTTGAAAAAGCACATAGCTAAGCTTGAAAAAGTTCAAAGACATGCCACGAAACTGGTGCCAGAAATACGCAATCTCAGTTATGATGAGAGGCTGAGAGAATTAGACTTACCATCACTCGAAGCTAGAAGAGTGAGGGGGGATATGGTGACAGTCTTTAAATTCCTTCATGGTTATGATAGAGTGGATAGGGATCGATATATTGATATGGCTGGCTCTAGAACTAGAGGTCATAGTTTGAAGCTTCGTAAGAAAACTTCTTTGCAGGATGTAAGGAAATACTTTTTCAGTGTAAGAGTAGTTGATAATTGGAATTCGCTAAGCGAGGAGGTAGTTAATGCTATCTCAATCCATAGTTTTAAGGACAGGTATGATAAGT
This sequence comes from Halocaridina rubra, assembly GCA_037179515.1. Classification (NCBI taxonomy): domain Eukaryota; kingdom Metazoa; phylum Arthropoda; class Malacostraca; order Decapoda; family Atyidae; genus Halocaridina; species Halocaridina rubra. Next base: position 68,603 of record JAXCGZ010002042.1, on the reverse strand, counting down.
ATCACTAAGTCTAAAATGGAACCGATGAGGAGATGGGAAGATACGAGCTTTGGGCTCTTTCCCGTAAACACAATTAGGTAATCACACACAGAGATATATATATATATATATATATATATATATATATATATATATATATATATATACCCATGCACAAATATATACATACACACACACATGCCACGAAACTGGTGCCAGAAATACGCAATCTCAGATATGATGAGAGGCTGAGGGAAGTAGACTTACCATCACTCGAAGCTAGTAGAGTGAGGGGGGATATGGTGACAGTCTTTAAATTCCTTCATGGTTATGATAGAGTGGATAGGGATCGATATTTTGATATGGCTGGCTCTAGAACCAGAGGTCATAGTTTGAAGCTTCGTAAGAAAACTTCTTTGCAGGATGTAAGAAAATACTTTTTCAGTGTAAGAGTAGTTGATAATTGGAATTCGCTAAGCGAGGAGGTAGTTAATGCTATCTCAATCCATAGGTTTAAGGACAGGTATGATAAGTATCACTAAGTATAAAATGGAACCGATCAGGAGAAGGGAAGATACGAGCTTTTGGCTCTTTCCCGTAAACACAATTAGGTAATCACACACACACACACACACACACATATATATATATATATATATATATATATATATATATATATATATATATATATATATATATATATATATATATATATATATATATATATATATATATATATATATATATATATATATATATATGCACACATACACATACATACATATATATATATATATATATATATATATATATATATATATATATATATATATATATATATATATATATATATATATATATATATATATATATATATATATATATATATATATATATATATATATATATATATATATATATACACACCTTATTCCTTTTATACGCGATTTTTTTATATGCGAAATTGCAATAACGTCCCCCAAAAATAATAACCCCCCCAAAAAAATTTTTTTTTTTTTTTTGGTGACAACCGGATGGACCAAAAAATGATAAAATAAAACAGCCTTTATCAGGCTGTAAAGAGAAACAGATGGAGAGTGTAATGACCTGTCAGATGTGAAGGGAATATAAAAGATGAGTAATGAATATCCAGCTCTCTGCTGGGTTTTAATATACAGTACCTCTGCATTACTCTCATGATGTCTATTCCAAAAATTCTCCTTAGATATTATTATTATTATTATTACTATTATTATTATTATTATTATTTTTAACAATAATTTTCCTTTGATGATGATGGTGGAGATTATCATTATTATTATTATTATTATCATTATTATTACGAATTTGTAATTAATCCATTATTTTTACAATAAATAATGTAGTTTTGGTTGAATGAACAAGATTTAATCAAAGATCTCTCTCTCTCTCTCTTGTTTCATTTCACTTACATTATATAGAATATATTTATATTAAAAGGAGAATAGTCTTACAAACAACGCATACATCAGTTACTTTACAAGCTGATGAGTCGTTTGGGGCAGCAAATGATAAATATAATAATGCACTTTTAATAAAAACGTTAATGAGTTAAAAGACCGTTAAATTAATTTCCTTTCCACGAATCCTTTGTAATGTCTCTCTTAAACAGGAATTAGGTAGAAAATTTTCATCTTATTATGTAAATACAATTATTGCTTTAGTCTTAATCACGTTCATTACAGTGCTCATTTTAAAGGTAAGAAACCTAAGTTTTAATTCGTTTTTTGTAAAGAAATATGAGAGAGAGAGAGAGAGAGAGAGAGAGAGAGAGAGAGAGAGAGAGAGAGAGAGAGAGAGAGAGAGAGAGAGAGAGAGAGAGAGAGAGAGAGAGAGAGAGTAATTGGATACATTTTATTAACAAATTTGTCATTCAGAAACCAGATACAAATTTGAAAATGGAAGGAGGATGCAAAACACGTGTTCTGAAAATATTAAGAACATAAGAATAGGGGACACTGCAACTTGTTTACTGGCACACACGAGGCAGTTCCATTTTTGAATTATATTTTCAGCAAGTCTAACCTATTCTATTCTACTCTACTTATTTATTCTATTTTTCTTTTTATGATTTTTCTAATAAACACTAATCTATTCATACCCACTCTACCTCTGTCATATGTCTATCTAATCTACATTTGAAAGTGCCTAAGGCAGGGGTGTGCAACCTGCGGCCCAAGGGCCGCATGCGCGCATGCGGCCCTCAAAGGCTTTCATTGCGGCCCTTTCTCCTAAAAATAAATAAGCTATAGTGCGGCCCTCAGAGAGAGAGAGAGAGAGAGAGAGAGAGAGAGAGAGAGAGAGAGAGAGAGAGAGAGAGAGAGAGAGAGAGAGAGAGAGAGAGAGAGAGAGAGCCTCGAATTGAATATTCCAACAACTTTTTTCTCTCTCTCTCTCTCTCTCTCTCTCTCTCTCTCTCTCTCTCTCTTGTGTTTTCATCAACAACCCTTCCTCAATAACCGATGGTACGAGGGGTCATCGTTATCAGTAACCCCTTTTAAGATCATTGTAAACACCGAAACGATCATTATTTTTAAGGTTGGATGTTTATACTTTTTACACTCTGTGCTATGCTTTGCAGTGCAGCCGTACAGGAATTAATATAGTTCTCAGTTTATCTCAGAGTCATGTGGTGAAATCAGTGTGCTTCATTTGTTGTGGTTGATTTGTGATTACCGGTATTCTAAGTCTAACTCTAACTAAGTTGTTTATGTTGCAGTTTTGTGATTGGCTTTAGAAAACTTGCAAGCAAAACATTTTGAGAATTATATATTTCTGCTGAAATTTGGTACTAATTATGTTGCAATCTATTACAGTATTCTTAATTAAAGCCTTTAATTAAGAAAAATGTAATAGATTGCAATATAATTAATACCGTATTTTCAGCAGAAATATATATAATTCTCAAAATGTTTTGCTTGCAAGTTTTCTAAAGCCAATCACAAAACTGCAACATAAACAACTTAATTAGAGTTAGTCTTTAATTTAAAGTTAAATTTTTCCTATTATATATTTTGCTCAGCAGGAGAGATCTTATTGCACTAATAATGGCTTCTACGAGTAAAAAACGCAATATTTCAGATGAAAACCGGAGTTTTCAAGAGAAATGGACTAAACAATATTTATGCATACAATCAGGGGGGAAAGCAATATGCCTTGTGTGCCATGAAACCATTTCTGTTTTAAAAGAATATAACATCAAAAGACACTACATCACAAAGCACAAAGAATATGAAAATATGACAGGTGAAGCACGCAAAGAAAAAATATCATTCTTGCAGAAATCTCTGAAAGGACAACAGTCAGTGTTTACAAAGAAACTTAAGGAATATGATGCATCTCTCAAAACAAGCTTTTTGATTAGTCACATCCTTGCAAAAAGACTCAAGCCCTATTCTGATGGTGAGGTAGTTAAAGAATGTTTGTGTGTAGCCTCAGACAATATGTTTCCTGACAAAAAGAAACTATTTGAAAACTAGTTCAGTATACCAGTTTTATAAGAAGCATGTATCAGTAACAGTGTATCTAAAACTCTCTGCTCATGCAAGGAAAATGATGGCAGTGTTTGGTAGCACATATGCATGTGAGCAGCTTTTTTCAAAAATGAATCTAGTTAAAAACAAGCATAAGTCTTTACTTAGTGATGAACATTTGGAATGTACCCTGCGTGTAGCCACATCATCCATACAGCCTGATATTGATGAGTTGGTGTTCCAAATGCAATATGAACCATCTCACTAGGGTAGCCTTTCATTTGCTCATTAATGATTAGGAAAATGTCTGTGTTTGATAATTCTTATGTTAATGATCCCAGTTAACCAATAATAAGTAATTATTTATGTTTGTACATTATAATAATAAGGTACGGTAGCCTTTCATTTGCTCATTTATAGTAAGGAAAATACTTTTGTTTCAGACAATTCTTATTTTTGTGATCCCAATTTAAATAAAATCAGTAACAAACTAATTATCTATCTTTATTAGTATAATCTCACATAATATGTCTTCGATCGTAGTAAATAGCATGAAATAGTAAGGTTATGTGGCCCTCCAAACCAACAGAGTCGTGACTAGTGGCCCTTTGGGAAAAAAGGTTGCACACCCCTGGTCTAAGGTATTGGCATTTGTTATCCTACTAGGAATACTCTACGGTATTACCAAGCCAATTTTCACCAATTTCCCTTCTGAACCTAAATTTATCAAGATTAAATCCATTACCCATTACGAGTTCTGGTTTGATCATGAATTTTTAAAACTTTATTAATATCACCCTTGTTAATCCCTTTAAACCATTTATACACCTCAATCATATCCCCCCTAACTCTGTGCCTCTCTAGAGAATGTAGATTAAGTTTTTTTTAATCTGTCATATGGTAGATTTAGGCATTGCATAATTAATTTTTTTTTCGTTTTTTAGTCTTGCTTTGGTTATTTATAATTCTTATTTTATCTTTATATACATTTGCAGATAGAGGCTCGTTCTCCTGCATCCTCCTCTTCTACCACATAAGTTACTTGCTCACTGCCACCATGCATGTCCCAGTGTACTGTATAACTGTTCCCACTGCATAATAGAGTAAAGTATAGTAATGTATGTTAATTTCTAGCTGTAAAGTGAATATGAATATCTTTTGTATACTCTTAAAACTACATACAGGGCTTTCTGCTTTGCTATGTAGTAATAAATATTTTTTTTACTTATCTTATATCTTTGACATGGTGTGTCTATGTAAGGTTTGGAACGTATCTATGCCCTTTATCATTGTTTCCTATGGAAAATAACTCGTTTTTTCACGCATTTTCCATTACACGACACTTCTGAGAACCTATCTAGGCGATATTTTGAGAACAAGGTGTATATATGAATAATTTTTTTACCCCGACCGGGACTCGAACCTAGGACTTATGATTACTAAGTCAAGGCGCTACCACAACACCACAGAAGATTAAAAGGAATCCAACCTTATAGCTTATATCTGCTACACTTAGGAATGAACGCATTCTAACTGAATGCCACTATGTTCATATTACAGATTCCCCAACCTCACTCGTGGCTTCATTATAGCATTTTAACCTTCTGTGGTGTAGTGGTAGCGCCTTGACTTAGTAATCATAAGTCCTAGGTTCGAGTCCCGGTCGAGGTAAAAAAATTATTCATGTTTTCACATACGTAATGTGCTTGCTTGGTTATTTCATGGCCCGAATGAGGTTGGGACTTGAATTAAATGCTATAATGAAGCCACGAGTGACGTTGGGGAATCTGTAATATGAACATAGTGGCATTCAGTTAGAATGCGTTCATTCCTAATTATAGCAGATATAAGCTATAAGGTTGGATTCCTTTTAACCTTCTGTGGTGTAGTGGTAGCGCCTTGACTTAGTAATCATAAGTCCTAGGTTCGAGTCCCGGTCGGGGTAAAAAAATTATTCATGTTTTCACATATGTAATGTGCTTGCTTGGATATATATATATATATATATATATATATATATATATATATATATATATATATATATATATATATATATATATATATATATAAAATATATATATATATATATATATATATATATATATATATATATATATATATATATATATATATATATATATATATATATATATATATATATATATATATATATATATATATATATATATATATATATATATATATATATATATATTATATGCACACAAACACACACATTTATATATATATATATATATATATATATATATATATATATATATATATATATATATATATATATATATATATATATATATATATATATATATATATACATAAATATATATATATATATATATATATATATATATATATACATAAATATATATATATATATATATATATATATATATATATATATATATATATATATATATATATATATATATATATATATATATATATATATATATATATATATTATATACACGCAAATATACATATATACATGCACATACATACAGATATATAAGCATATACAAACATATATACATACACACACATATACGCATATATACATGCACATACATACAGATATATAAGCATATGAAAATAATGAAAATAACAAATAGGATTACGAATGAGATATGGCAGTCTCATATATTTGACCCTGGGGTAGCATTGTTAGTGTAAGTTATTTTAACTATCATTCATGTTAGTGGGGGGTTTAGGCCCCATCACATGACATTTATAGTACAAGTTGTGATTGGGAGATTACTATGTGCTAAATTAGCGCATTTTATTCGCCTCCACTCCCCATCAGATAGACTTTAATCTGTTCCTTTGTCATGTCATTTGCAAACATTCCCAAAAAATTTTATTTGTGCATTTATCTTCTAGTTATCATAAGTAGTAGGTTGGCTCATAGCACCACCCGCCCGTTGCGATAGTACAGCAGAAGGTTTTTTGAACTTAAATAGGTCTGTCCAGGACAGCTTGATGTTAAGTCTTCCTTCAGTACGGTTCTTTTTCTATGCTTACAGCTACACTGAATATTCTTGGATATTCATTACACATCTTTTATTATCCCTTTACATCTGACAAGTCATTACACTCTCCATCTCTGTTTCTCTTTTCTTTATGTAATTTTCGTGCCCAGGCCCGATGAGGGCTGTTTTATTTTATTATTTTTTGGCCCGTCCTGGTGTCACAATCATAAAAAAAATGGGAGGCCCTATTTACATAAAATAACATACATAACTAAATATGCATACACACACACACACACACACACACACACACACACTTTTACTCCTTAAATATGATACTTAGTGCCACTGATATTGTGTTTGCGCATTTTTTAAGCACATGAGGGGATATGTCATCAGGACCTGTAGCTTTATGAACATCTAAATCCATCAGCGCCTTGCATACCTCTGTGGCTGTAAGGTTGATGTTCTCTAATACCGGCCCTTGAGCTTCTATCACTGCAATCTGAGGGGGTGGGGTATTTTCTACTGTAAATACTGACTGAAACTCCTTGTTCAATTCTTTGCAGATCTCTTCGTCCGTCTCAGTGATGCTTCCATCCGCTCTCTTTAGCCTTAAAACCTGTTCTTTTACCTTCAGTTTTCCTCTGATAAAGCTGTGGAAAAGCTTGGGATTTTCTTTAGCCTTCCTGGTGATGTCCCTCTCATAATCTCTCTCTGCCTCTCTCCTTTTACTTAGGTAGTCATTTCTTGCTCTTTTGTAGGTTTGCCAGGCATTTATGTTTTTTCTCCTCCTATACCTTTTCCAGCATTTGTCTCTCCACTCCTTAGCTCTTTTACACCCATTATCGAACCATTTCTCTCTGGCATGAATTACACCTACTTTGGTGACAGGTATGCAGCAATCTACTATCTTCCCATATTTCTCACAAAAGATGTCATACATTTCTTGTACAGATTTGTTGTAAAATAAGGTTCTCCAGTCAATAACTGCAAAAAGCTCATTCATTTTGATGTAATCTCCTTTCGGATAGTTCCTCCTCATGTCCTCAGTGCCTCTACTCTCAGGAAGAATGTCTTCAATGATATACTCCATCAACAACACACAGTGGTCACTCTTTCCAATTGGTGGTTCATACTCAATATTTTCAATATCCAACACATTATCTGTGAACACCAGATCAAGTAGTGATGGCTCATCCCCACCCCTGGCTCTTGTTGGTTCCATTACATGTTGGTGTAGGAAATTCCCTTGTACGCAATCTAGGAATCTTGCCCCAAATGAGTCCTCACCACTGTGTGCTGGAAACAAGCAAATGTGATACCTATCTTCAAAAAGGGAAGGAGGGATACGGCTCTGAACTATAGACCAGTTTCCTTGACCAGCATAGTTTGCAAACTTATGGAGAAACTACTAAGGAAACATATCTCTCTTCACTTGGAATCCTTCAACTTTTTGTCAGTGAGGCAACATGGCTTCAGAGAAGGAAGATCAACAGTAACAAACTTATTAGAATTTTATGATGAGGAAAGCCAAATCTTACAGGAAAGAGAGGGCTGGGCAGATTGCATATTCCTAGACTTCCAGAAAGCGTTTGACACTGTTCCACATGGGAGACTTATTAGGAAGCTGCAATCAATGGCTAGAATAGGTGGAAATGTCTTGGAATGGATAAAAACTTACTTAGAAGGAAGGGAACAGAGGGTTAGAGTAAGACACTCAGTGTCTGAATGGAGAAGAGTTAGTAGTGGAGTTCCACAGGGTTCAGTTTTAGGGCCACTTTTGTTCCTTGTATATGTAAATGACCTATCAGAGTGTGTAAATTCATTCATGAATATGTTTGCAGATGATGCAAAGATTGTGAAGAAAGTAAAAAACGAGAACAATGGTAGAGAACTTCAGGAGGATCTAAATAATCTGCATGAGTGGTCAGAAAAGTGGCTAATGAAATTCAATACCTCAAAATGTAAGGTAATGAGAATGGGTACAAGTGCAAGAAGGCCCAAGCTTGACTACTCGGTGGCTGGAGTACAACTTCAAGAGACAGAAAATGAGAGAGATCTAGGAGTAAACATACTGGCAGATTTGTCTCCAGAAATACATATAAATGGCGTAGTAAGGGCAGCATATGCATTCTTATCAAATGTAAGGGTAGCCTTCAGGCACATGGACAAGGAAATGTTCAGAAATATTTATGTAACCTATGTGAGGCCAAAACTCGAATATGAAGCCCCCTTTTGGAATCCGCACTTGAAAAAGCACATAGCTAAGCTTGAAAAAGTTCAAAGACATGCCACGAAACTGGTGCCAGAAATACGCAATCTCGGTTATGATGAGAGGCTGAGGGAATTAGACTTGCCATCACTCGAAGCTAGAAGAGTAAGGGGGGATATGGTGACAGTCTTTAAATTCCTTCATGGTTATGACAGAGTGGATAGGGATCGATATTTCGATATGGCTGGCTCTAGAACTAGAGGTCATAGTTTGAAGCTTCGTAAGAAAACTTGTTTGCAGGATGTAAGGAAATACTTTTTCAGTGTAAGAGTAGTTGATAATTGGAATTCGCTAAGCGAGGAGGTAGTTAATGCTATCTCAATCCATAGTTTTAAAGACAGGTATGATAAGTATCACTAAGTCTAAAAATGGAACCGATCAGGAGACGGGAAGATACGAGCTTTGGGCTCTTTCCCGTAAACACAATTAGGTAATCACACACATCTCAATCCATAGTTTTAAGGACAGGTATGATAAGTATCACTAAGTATAAAATGGAACCGATCAGGAGACGGGAAGATACGAACTTTGGGCTCTTTCCCGTAAACACAATTAGGTAATCACACACACACACACACACACACACACACACACACACACACACACACACACTATATATATATATATATATATATATATATATATATATATATATATATATATAGATATACGCATATACAAAATACACATGAACATACAAACATACATATATGTATGTTTGTATGTTCATGCGTATAACTTCTAATCTGGATTCTCTCTCTCTTCGCCGTAAGGAATCTTCCCTTTCTCTTTTGATATATATATATATATATATATATATATATATATATATATATATATATATATATATATATATATATATATATATATATATATATATATATATATATAAACCTCTACTGTATTTCCAGTATAGCCTCTTTTGTATTTTAATCCCCTAACATTTATTCCACTTTCATACCATCTCTCTCTCTCTCTCTCTCTCTCTCTCTCTCTCTCTCTCTCTCTCTCTCTCTCTCTCTCTCTCTCTGTCTCTCTCTCTCTCTCTCTCTCTATCTATCTATCTTGTAGCATCGAAGGAGTGATTTAGTTGTAATTTCATGAAAAGTCAATCTCTCTCTCTCTCTCTCTCTCTCTCTCTCTCTCTCTCTCTCTCTCTCTCTCTCTCTCTCTCTCATCATATAAAAAGGTATTTCAGATTTTGTTCATGACAAAACCTCGAGGTTTTATCTCCTACTCTGCATCCTCATATTGACCCCAATATGCAGAACAAACAAACCTCTAGAGAGAAGACACATACACACACAGTTTGGTTCAATTTGGTATGCTAGAGGTGAGAAAGGTTGATGCGGTAGCGCAGTGGTTAGAATACTCGACTCGGGAGTAACAGACCAGAAATTGAGCCCACCGCGGGGAGTTGGGAAGGACATCCAGCCATAATTCTCCAGCTCCATACCCTCTGTGTCCACCATAAAATAAGGGTTTATAGCGACAAAACGTAAAAGAGAGGGAGAGAGAGAGAGAGAGAGAGAGAGAGAGAGAGAGAGAGAGAGAGAGAGAGAGAGAGAGAGAGAGAGAGAGAGAGAGAGAGAGAGAGAGAGAGAGAGAGAGAGAGAGAGTCAGGGCGTTCGAAGATGACAGGGAGAAGAATGGGAGAGGGAAATATATATATATATATATATATATATATATATATATATATATATATATATATATATATTATATATATATATATATATATATATTATTTGAAAAAGTTCAAGTATAAAGAAGAAGAAGGAGTCGGAGTGCAGGGCAAGGTAGGAATAAGAAAATGATGAAACAGAACACAGGCTGCAAAAAGAGTCAGTTGTAATAATATTGAGAAAGAAATCAATGATAAACAGAGATGGAGAGTGTTGTGACTTATCAAATGTGAATGGGATATTAAGAGACGCGTAACGAATACGCCAGAATATTCGGTGTAGATGCAGGCAAAGGAAGAGAACTTGAACTGAAGGAAGATTAAACATCGAGCTGTCCTGATGGGTCCTATTTTAGTCCAAAAGGTGCGAGATATAGTCCATTTTTTATCTTCAAACCCTCTATTTGTCCATTCTCCTACTTGTATACGGGGGGAACAAAAATTGAGGGTGGGGCTTCTGTTCCCCAAATAAGACCTTCCCTACATTTCTTCATCAAACCTCCCAAATAGGAGAAGAAAACGCAGGTGGGATGATGGATTTGCAAAATATTTTTCCACCTTACTTTTTTAAACCCCATTATTGTCTCCTCCCTTACTTAGGGGTGGGAGGCAAGAGAAAAATCAAGAGGGACAAGAGTTTTTCCTACCATCTGTGCTTAATTTTTTTTTTTAAAGGAAGGAGCAGAGTATTGTTTGTAAAAAAGTGAAGAAATATTACAAAGTCGGAGAAAAGTAGAGTAGGAGTCAAAAGAATAACAAGAATAATACGCAAGAGTCGGATAACGACTAACGCGGGTTCGACCCCCATCGCAGGGCGTTAAGACAGTCATCTAGCCTGAATTCCCATGCTCCTACCTGTCTATGTTCACTCCTATTAGAATGGGGTAAATTGTGATACATAAAATATAAAGGTGCAAATATACTAAGAGTTGAGTTTCCATTTATGTTCCTGTCTTGTTGTTGTTCCTCTTCTTTTTCTTGTTTTTTTTTCTTATACTTAATCTCTGTCCCTTCCCTCTCCCATTCTTCTTTCTTCTCATTTTTTTCTTCATTCCATTTTTATCTTCAAAGGCAAATTTCGCGGTCGCATTTTTTCATGAGCCTCAATACTGTTCGCTTCTTTTTCTTCTTCTTCTTCAGTTTCCGTTTCTTATTTTCATTCTTTTTCAAGACAATTCTTCCATTCCAATTTTTGCAAGACCCTTCATATTGTATTATTATTCTTCGTTTTCTTCATCATCATTTTCTTTTTTTCCCATTTCTAATTTTTTGGCAAGTTTCCAATTCCCGTTTATTCAAGAACTTCAGTCATGACTCTTCTTCTTCTTCTTTCCATTCAGTATTTCATTCTTCTCTCAATAATTCTTCTTGGCAAACCCGTCAACTCCTTTTTTTTTGTCTTCTTCTCTTTTCCCCTCAATTACTCCCCCTAACCCAAAGTCGCTCTCTCTCTCTCTCTCTCTCTCTCTCTCTCTCTCTCTCTCTCTCTCTCTCTCTCTCTCTCTCTCTCTCTCTCTCTCTCTCTCTCTCTCTTCTCTCTCTCTCCTATTTTTGACGTCACTATTGATTCTTGCAGGCATGATCATTTGGTAGAAGAAGAAGGAAGAAGAAGATGCACAAATAATCATAAAATATAATAATAATAATAATAATAATAATAATACTTTATCCTTCCAACAGCTGTAATCCTTTTATACCTTGATTGTAATAAGAATATTAATATTATTTATTTTCATAGAATTTTCCCCACTTTCTCACTGGAAAGCATCGGGGGCTTTCTCTCCCACTAGCTCTCTATTTCACCACACCCTCAGCCACTTTCACACCCACGCTTTCTTCAATACTGTATGAACCTCCGCTCTCACGAGTAATAATAATAATAATAATAAAAATAATAACCTGGTTTTACGTCACGGTCTCCCTTTTCTAGTAAGGGCTAGGACGGAGCCTCCTTTCGGAGGATATTGCAGTGGCGACAGTTGCCCGGAGTGATTGTCCTTTCTAATCTCAGACCGAGGCGGTTCTCGAACCGACAAATCAAAGTCGCGTACTGTACCACCCGGCCAAGGCGGTAATAATAATAATAATAATCATAATAGTAGTAGTAGTAGTAGTAGTAGTAACCACTAGAGCGACACCAGTACCCCCTTCGTTCCCCCCCCAAACGGTTCTGGCGAGGAAATGATATACTAACACCAATTGGGAAGACGAACTTGGACCATCTAAGGGTAATTATGTTTATTCAAAGCCCTGGGATCATAAAGCTGTTCAGCAATTAAACATAAAATGCCCTTTAAAAACAGTTTAAAACTCATAGTCAAATATCTACTCCAACAACAGATGCTGTAAACTTCCAAACAGATCAGAAACCATATCAACATAAAATGGTATTAAATTTGTTTGATAAATTTGTTTAACTGGGAAAATGAGGAAAGAGGAATGAGCGAACTCCTATTAGCCCCGTGTCTTCAGTTCGTCTGGAGGTACACCACCACTTTAAGGTGTTCGATGCAACTATGGGTGGAGTTGTTGTTGTTGCCTCTTCCGCTGTTGCTGTTTTATTTTTCAGTTATTTCTCGGATCGTTGTTTTACTTGTTTTTGTATTTGTATTTTTTCTTTCGGAGAAGTTATACGGGTGCTGTCGAGGTTAGAAGCTAAAGACCTACACACCAGGATTCACTATTTTCTATTGATTGATTCGGTTTTACGTCACGAACTCCCTTTTCTTCTAAGATCTAGGACGGTTGCCATCTTACGAAGGACTTGTTTTTGGCAAATGTAATCGTTACCCTGAGTGTATGCCCTTACTAACCTCAGTCCGTGACGGGGCGCGAACCCTCGACCGCCGACACAGAGTCGCGGACGCTACCATTTAGCCACGGAGACTACTCACTATTTTATATTGTATATTTATTTATTCCTCCATTTATTCGTTCGGTTATTTTGTTTTCGTTCATAGTGGTTTCTCTTTCCAGACTCATCATCATCATCATAGATAATTTACGACCCATCCCTCTCTGTTTACAGAGCCTTGTTTGTATGGAGCTTCGTTGCCCCCCGAAGTTACAGTACTTTTGTAAACAAGATCTCTCTCTCTCTCTCATACACACACACACACACACACACTTCTCTGTCTTCAGCTTTAACCCAGTTCTTTAAAGGGTCGCTGTATTTTGCTAGCCTCTTTCACCTTTTTCCGTCTCATGGATCCTGTTTCCTAAGCCCGTTATCCCGCATATCATTTGTTATAGTATCCTTCAATAGGTCCTTCGGCCTACCTCTCCCTCAAACGCACACCACTAAATATAAATGGAAACAAGGGTCAGTATGAGTATAAGAAAATATTGCTCTTTCAACGTTACTGCTGTGAAGTAAGTATATAAAGCTATATTACAGGCATCTGGAAAGATTCCAAGTTGTTCTAATCAATAGAACACTGTACAGTACCTATCTCCAAAAAGGGGGGAGAGATAAAGCTCTCTACAACAATTAAATTCATTAACTGGTGGATGGATGCGACTCGGTTTCATTAATTGGCAAAGTTTAAAAAAAAAAAACTACTTTAAAGGAACATTTCAGTCCACTTTTAAGTCATTTAACTTTATGTCTATAAAACAGAGTTGTTCCAAAAGGCAGGTAAATAATAATAAACTTCATGGAGTTTAATGATGAAACAAGCCTCATTAAAACAACAACAACAACAAGGAAGGTACCAACGGCTAACTCTGAGTGTGAGCACTGTTTTACTTCACAAGTAGTCCCTTAAATGGGGGTGGAGACACTGGTTGAAGCTGGGGTTGACTGTATATCCCTAAAGTTTCTAGGGGCGTTTGATACAGGCAGACCCGCATTAGAGACATATTAATAATAATAATAATACTAATAATTAGAAAAATAATATGTAGTACTTTTATGACAAAAACATAGTTATATAACATACTAATCATAGGAAATTTTATTTCCACTACTTTTTCGTATGTATCACGACCAACACCCACACTATCTTCACCACCAACACCACCAAAGCTATAACCAACACCACCAAAACAACAACAACAATAAAAACAAAGACAACAATAGGAGGCTTCCAGAAAGAGTAAATATTTCCTTTAATTTTTTTCTACGAATTTTACCTTGCTCAATATTTGAAGGTTCATGCGACTTTTATCCAATAATCAATTTTTCATCAAATAAGGGGAAAGGCATAGAAGAAGAAGAAGAAGAAGAAGAAGAAGAAGAAGAAGAAGAAGAAGAAGAAGAAGAAGAAGAAGAAGAAGAAGAAATGGGAAGATAAGAGCATGGATGATGAAGAACATATGGAAGACAGATTAAGGAAGAGAAAAGAAAGGAGTATGGGAAGAAGAAGAATAAGGAGGAAAAGGAGGAGGAGACTAATACGAAATATAATAGGAAGAGAAGTGTAAGAATAAGAACACGAGGAAGGCCGCCACGCAGATAATGGAGGGAATAAGAAGACCATCCAAAAGATGGCAGATGAGGAGAGGAAGCATAATAGGAAAATAAGAGTGAGGAAGAGAGGAGGAAGAATAAGATATAATGGACATAAACAGGTAAAAGGAAGGACTTAAGAGAGGAACTAGGAGGAAGAGAGCAAGAATAATGGGTAGAGAGTAGGTGAGAATAAGAGGGAAGGACAAAACGAAGATCAGAGGAGGGAGGTAGAAAGACAACTAGGAGGAAGAGGAGGAGGTGGAGGAGGCCGAGGAGGAAGAAAAAAAAAAACAGGAAATCATAAGAAAATAAGGGTAAGCAAGAGGAAGATTAAGAGGGAAGGGTAACACGCAGATGATAAGAGGAACGTAGGAAGAACTAAGAACAGGAGGAGGAGGAGGAAGAAGTATAACGGATAGATAAGAATAAGGAAGAGGAAAGCAAGAACGAGAAGGAAAGGCAATAAGAAGAAAAATGGAAGGGGATAAGGAGGGCACCAAAGAGGAGGAGGAAGCGATCTAAAGGAAATATAGGAGTAAGCAAGAGGAATGTAAGAATGAGAGGAAATGGTAAAAAGCAGATAGAAGGAGGTGGATATGAAGGGCAACTACGAAGGAGGAAGAGGAGGAATATTCGAAAGAAAAGATTCAGGAATGGACAGATATAATGAAAGGAAAGGGTAATAAAGCAAATAAAATGAGGAAGATTAGAAGACCAACTAAGAGGAGGAGGAACAGAAGAAAAGCAAGGGGAAAAATAAGAGGAAAGACAAAAATTAGAAAAATGGACGAGATAAAGAGAGGATTATTATAGAATAATACGTGAATATATAAATGGAAAAGAGACGGAGAATGCAATAAAGAAAGAGACACCGTAAGCAGAATGACTGTGGGAGGAAAAGAAGATATATGATAAAACAAGAGAAAAGGATATCATTAACAACGGGAAAAATGATAAATAGGAAGTATAAATAAAAGCATAATAAAAAAAAGTGAGAAAATAGTAGGGAGAGGTGATATAAATATCTATCTATCTATCTATCTATCTATCTATCTATATATATATATATATATATATATATATATATATATATATATATATATATATATATATATATATATATATTATATATATCTAAATCTATTAATCCTTCAGCCTTTCCTCATCACCGAGATGACGTCTTTTTAGCAACAAGTTCGTTGGATGTCTCTGAAATTTTTTAAATTTATTTATGCGGTTTTTCACGTGCGGATTCCATGAGGGTGCTGCATATTTCAGTTGTGGCCTCACACGAGTCAAGAGAAATATTCTGCACATGTTCTTCTCCATATGGCTGAAGGATACGGTTTCTGTTTGTGCAGAATGCAAATGCTGTATTCAATATACCACTTATATGTAATTTCGGAGACATATAGGCCAATGTATTTACCCCTAGATCCCCTTCTTTATTAAGGGGGCTTTACACGGTTAAAAGGTTCGTCGAACGCGGTTCGACAGACAAGTGTTTGAAGTAATGTTCGAACGTGTGAACAGGGTATTTGGTTGTCGACGACAACCAAATACCCCGTTCACACGTTCGAACATCACGTCAAACACTTGTCTGTCGAACCGCGTTCGACGAACCGTTTGACCGTGTAAACCCCCCTTTAGATTCCTTGAAGTGACACTCAGGGTATTCAGCACCTAAACTCGAACCTTCTTGGACTCTTACTCGTTCTCAATACTTTGCATTTTAAAGGATTGAATTTCCTTTAGCCAATCGACTCATTATTCATGCAGAAATTTCCTACCTAGGTGTGTGTGTGTGATTACCTAATTGTGATTACCTAATTGTGTTTACGGGAAAGAGCCCAAAGCTCGTATCTTCCCGTCTCCTCATCGGTTCCATTTTTAGACTTAGTGATACTTATCATACCTGTCCTTAAAACTATGGATTGATATAGCATTAACTACCTCCTCGCTTAGCCAATTCCAATTATCAACTACTCTTACACTGAAAAAGTATTTCCTTACATCCTGCAAACAAGTTTTCTTACGAAGCTTCAAACTATGACCTCTAGTTCTAGAGCCAGCCATATCGAAATATCGATCCCTATCCACTCTATCATAACCATGAAGGAATTTAAAGACTGTCACCATATCCCCCCTTACTCTTCTAGCTTCGAGTGATGGCAAGTCTAATTCCCTCAGCCTCTCATCATAACCGAGATTGCGTATTTCTGGCACCAGTTTCGTGGCATGTCTTTGAACTTTTTCAAGCTTAGCTATGTGCTTTTTCAAGTGCGGATTCCAAAAAGGGGCTGCATATTCGAGTTTTGGCCTCACATAGGTTACATAAATATTTCTGAACATTTCCTTGTCCATGTGCCTGAAGGCTACCCTTACATTTGATAAGAATGCATATGCTGCCCTTACTACGCCATTTATATGTATTTCTGGAGACAAATCTGCCAGTATGTTTACTCCTAGATCTCTCTCATTTTGTGTGTGTGTGTGTGTGTGTGTGTGTGTGTGTGTGTGTGTGTGTGTGTGTGTGTGTGTGTGTGTGTGTGTGTGTGTGTGTGTGTGTGTGTGTGTGTGTGTGTGTGTGTGTGTGTGTGTGTGTGTGTGTGTGTGTGTGTGTGTGTGTGTGTGTGTGTGTGTGTGTGTGTGTGTGTGTGTGTGTGTGTGTGTGTGTGTGTGTGTGTGTGTGTGTGTGTGTGTGTGTGTGTGTGTGTGTGTGTGTGTGTGTGTGTGTGTGTGTGTGTGTGTGTGTGTGTGTGTGTGTGTGTGTGTGTGTGTGTGTGTGTGTGTGTGTGTGTGTGTGTGTGTGTGTGTGTGTGTGTGTGTGTGTGTGTGTGTGTGTGTGTGTGTGTGTGTGTGTGTGTGTGTGTGTGTGTGTGTGTGTGTGTGTGTGTGTGTGTGTGTGTGTGTGTGTGTGTGTGTGTGTGTGTGTGTGTGTGTGTGTGTGTGTGTGTGTGTGTGTGTGTGTGTGTGTGTGTGTGTGTGTGTGTGTGTGTGTGTGTGTGTGTGTGTGTGTGTGTGTGTGTGTGTGTGTGTGTGTGTGTGTGTGTGTGTGTGTGTGTGTGTGTGTGTGTGTGTGTGTGTGTGTGTGTGTGTGTGTGTGTGTGTGTGTGTGTGTGTGTGTGTGTGTGTGTGTGTGTGTGTGTGTGTGTGTGTGTGTGTGTGTGTGTGTGTGTGTGTGTGTGTGTGTGTGTGTGTGTGTGTGTGTGTGTGTGTGTGGTGTGTGTGTGTGTGTGTGTGTGTGTGTGTGTGTGTGTGTGTGTGTGTGTGTGTGTGTGTCTATTGATCTCTTTAGCTATATACCTATCTAACGATTTTTTCTACCTCTTTCCCTAGAACCCCAGCTGCCTTTCTGTCAGAGTATCATCCTTCCTATCTATCCAAAACACGAGATAAAAATAGCAAAATCTTTAGGGGGGGGGGGGCATATAAACAAGTACTTAAAAAGACAGAAAAATCAATATCGAACGCAGATATAAATAGTACTAAGGATAGGCTGCACCAATTTGGTATAGCACTAACCAACACACAAATGCGTACAAACACATACATACATACGCTCTAACACAAACTTTTACACAATAAAGAAAACATTCATATGTACATTATTATTATAACACAAAAATACATTAAGAGTCTAGTAATAAAGAACACAACACTAAACACACAAACACACTAATAAAAAAAAAACACACAACCAAGAACAAACTTGAACAAACATAACTATATCCAGTCACACATACAGACTATTACAAGGTTATAAAGGTGATAAACGATACACTGTGTGTGTGTGTGTGTGTGTGTGTGTGTGTGTGTGTGTGTGTGTGTGTGTGTGTGTGTGTGTGTGTGTGTGTGTGATTACCTAATTGTGTTTACGGGAAAGAGCCCAAAGCTCGTATCTTCCCGTCTCCTGATCGGTTCCATTTTATACTTAGTGATACTTATCATACCTGTCCTTAAAACTATGGACTGAGATAGCATTAACTACCTCCTCGCTTAGCCAATTCCAATTATCAACTACTCTTACACTGAAAAAGTATTTCCTTACATCCTGCAAAGAAGTTTTCTTACGAAGCTTCAAACTATGACCTCTAGTTCTAGAGCCAGCCATATCAAAATATCGATCCCTATCCACTCTATCATAACCATGAAGGAATTTAAAGACTGTCACCATATCCCCCCTCACTCTTCTAGCTTCGAGTGATGGTAAGTCTAATTCCCTCAGCCTCTCATCATAACTGAGACTGCGTATTTCTGGCACCAGTTTCGTGGCATGTCTTTGAACTTTTTCAAGCTTAGCTATGTGTCTTTTTCAAGTGCGGATTCCAAAAGGGGGCTGCATATTCGAGTTTTGGCCTCACATAGGTTACATAAATATTTCTGAACATTTCCTTGTCCATGTGCCTGAAGGCTACCTTACATTTGATAAGAATGCATATGCTGCCCTTACTATGCCATTTATATGTACTTCTGGAGACAAATCTGCCAGTATGTTTACTCCTAGATCTCTCTCATTTTCTGTCTCTTGAAGTTGTACTTCAGCCACCGAGTAGTCAAGCTTGGGCCTTCTTGCACTTGTACCCATTCTCATTACCTTACATTTTGAAGTATTGAATTTCATTAGCCACTTTTCTGACCACTCATGCAGATTATTTAGATCCTCCTGAAGTTCTCTACCATTGTTCTCGTTGTTTACTTTCTTCACAATCTTTGCATCATCTGCAAACATATTCATGAATGAATTTACAGACTCTGGTAGGTCATTTACATATACAAGGAACAAAAGTGGCCCTAAAACTGAACCCTGTGGAACTCCACTACTAACTCTTCTCCATTCAGACACTGAGTGTCTTACTCTAACCCTCTGTTCCCTTCCTTCTAAGTAAGTTTTTATCCATTCCAAAACATTTCCACCTATTCTAGCCATTGATTGCAGCTTCCTAATAAGTCTCCCATGTGGAACAGTGTCAAACGCTTTCTGGAAGTCTAGGAATATGCAATCTGCCCAGCCCTCTCTTTCCTGTAAGATTTGGCTTACCTCATCATAAAATTCTAATAAGTTTGTTACTGTTGATCTACCTTCTCTGAAGCCATGTTGCCTCACTGACAAAAAGTTGAAGGATTCCAAGTGAAGAGAGATATGTTTCCTTAGTAGTTTCTCCATAACTTTGCAAACTATGCTGGTCAAGGAAACTGGTCTATAGTTCAGAGCCGTATCCCTCCTTCCCTTTTTGAAGATAGGTATCACATTTGCTTGTTTTCAGCATCTTGGAATCTCCCCCGACTCCAGTGACTCCTTAAATATGATACTTAGTGTCACTGATATTGTGTTTGAGCATTTTTTAAGCACATGAGGGGATATGTCATCAGGACCTGTAGCTTTATGAACATCTAAATCCATCAGCGCTTTGCATACCTCTGTGGCTGTAAGGTTGATGTTCTCTAATACCGGCCCTTGAGCTTCTATCACTGCAATCTGAGGGGGTGGGGTATTTTCTACTGTAAATTCTGACTGAAAGTCCTTGTTCAATTCTTTGCAGATCTCTTCATCCGTCTCAGTGATGCTTCCATCCGCTCTCTTTAGCCTTAAAACCTGTTCTTTTACCTTCAGTTTTCCTCTGATAAAGCTGTGGAAAAGCTTGGGATTTTCTTTAGCCTTCCTGGTGATGTCCCTCTCATAGTCTCTCTCTGCCTCTCTCCTTTTACTTAGGTAGTCACTTCTTGCTCTTTTGTAGGTTTGCCAGGCATTTATGTTTTTTCTCCTCCTATACCTTTTCCAGCATTTGTCTCTCCACTCCTTAGCTCTTTTACACCCATTATCGAACCATTTCTCTCTGGCATGAATTACACCTACTTGTGTGTGTGTGTGTGTGTGTGTGTGTGTGTGTGTGTGTGTGTGTGTGTGTGTGTGTGTGTGTGTGTGTGTGTGTGTGTGTGTGTGTGTGTGTGTGTGTGTATAATATATATATATATATATATATATATATATATATATATATATATATATATATATATATATATATATATATGTGTGTGTGTGTGTGTGTGTGTGTGTGTGTGTGTGTGTGTGTGTGTGTGTGTGTGTGTGTGTGTGTGTGTGGTGTGTGTGTGTGTGTGTGTGTGTGTAATAATAATAATAATAATTATAATAATGATAATGGATATACAATCCTAACCTCCCGAATATGGCGACCACCTCATTCCATTGTAATAAAAATCAAGACTTCACTCAGGTGGCTATTTGCCGTCCCTTTACTGGTGCCAATTCAGCTGGTAAAAGGAGTACACTAATGGATATAGCAGCTGTGCCTACTTGAACAGGCAAACACATGCTTGTTCTGGTGACAAACATCTAAAAATTAAACAGGAGAATGTTTACGATTTTTCTTCATCCAATTCTTCCATTCATTCGCTGATTTATTCATACACTTTTTTCGTTCATTAACGTTTTTAAAACTCGACGGAAACTTCAATTCGTACTCTAAAAGGCCGCGCGTTCAGTAACGGAAATGAGGTCACGCTATAAACACAAAAGCCGATGTTTTTGCAAACGTTTTCGCAAGACGCTTTAATGTGTATATTAAAAACTGATTAACCTAGTAGAAATAGTCAGTACTTTCAAAGATTGTGTATGTTTTTAATAATAATAATAATAATAATAATAAAATTCGGACACCAACCTTGACACGGGTCCAGTTAGAATAGCTTAGATTAGGTTATTGTAGGTAAATACTAAATCCTCATTAGAAATGAGGTCTTAATTCTATATTTGATTAAAAAAAAAAGTTCAATCTCACAGTAATAGTTGAAAGATATTTTCAAAAAAGTTTTTTTAATATTCTATTGTTTTTTAAAACAATGGAGGATAAAATCAGTGCAAATAATTAGCGCATATATATATATATATATATATATATATATATATATATATATATATATATATATATATATATATATATATATATATATATATATATATGAGGTTAGCAAGGGCATGCACTAAGGGTAACGATTGCATCTGCCAAAACAAGTCCTTCGCAAGAAGGCAACCGTCCTAGCCCTTGGTAGAAAAGGGAGTCCGTGACGACGTAAAACTGGATCAAACAAACAAACATATATATATATATATATATATATATATATATATATATATATATATATATATATATATATATATATATATATAAAATGGTCACCGTGGCAAAGTGGTAGCGTTCGAAACTTTGAGGCGTCATATTGCGGGTTAGCGGCCCGCCACGGTTCAAGTTTAGCAAGGGCATGCACTCATGGTAACAATCACACCTGCCAAAACCAAAGTCCTTCGCAAGCAGTCACCGCCCTAGATCTTGGTAGAAAATGGAGTCCGTGATTTAAAACCTATCTCACACACATATATACACACCTATATATATATATATATATATATATATATATATATATATATATATATATATATATATATATATATATATATATAATATATATATATATATATATATATATATATATATATATATATATATATATATATATATATACAATCATTACAGAAAAAAAGTACAATTACCAAGCCTGTCCAATTACCTTTACAATACCATATGCAATATCCCATCGATTGCAAACTACAATATTACAGGTAATTAGGCTGAATATTATATTAGCCAATCACCTGTCATTATCCTAATGGGACTTCTCCCTGTAATAGCAATCATGCGAACACGCTTATTACTGCATATTAAATGCATTCTCTTAAAGCTTTATATATCATAGAAGTTTAATGAAATACATAGTCATTTATTTGATTTAAAAGAAAGTCTGTAAGGTTCTCTACGCTGAAATCTCATAGCAGAATAAGGATTGAGTTGTGAAATCTCTCTCTCTCTCTCTCTCTCTCTCTCTCTCTCTCTCTCTCTCTCTCTCTCTCTCTCTCTCTCTCTCTCCTCTCTCTCTCTCTCTCTCTCTCTCTCTCTCTCAGTGCTAAAATGGCATAGAAATTAGTTTTCATACTTTTCATCTCTCTTTAAGGGCAGGTCAGTACCTGCCTATTTTCGCTACCGAGCTCAAAAACCTGAGTTGAAGCTGATTCCATCAAGTATGGGATATCGGTTTCCATAAGCGTACTCATTATGCCAACTGAGCTCACAATGAGGCTCTTCTATACACTCGATGCGATAAAATAAACACTGAGTTTTCGTCAAGGCATGCCATAAGGCTATAAACTTGGGACTACTCTAGTTTTCGATTCAATTAACAAAAAACAAAAACAAAAACTGCCAAGATGTATGTGTGATTTTGTGTATATATATATATATATATATATATATATATATATATATATATATGTATATATACTGCCTCCCTAGTCTCAGTATATAACATATCCTGTATACAAAAAATAAACAATATAATAGAAATACAATCCACGGCTTTTGTGCGTGCAACAACGACCAAGGATCATCTTCCCATTAAAACAAACAAGTGCGGGCAGACGTGCCAAAGAGGATGGCACTGTGGCACATCTGCAGAAACAAATTTATGTTTTTATTCCCAGGTCCCTTTCCCCCCAAATAGGGGGAGAGGGAAAAAGAGGAGGGGAGAGAGGAGGAATAATGGAAGACCGGAAACACCGACTCCCTATTCCTCCCCCTCCTCCTCTCCTTCTTCTTGGATTCCTGCACCTGGGAAAACATCCCCTGAAAATGCTCAATAACCCTCCGTATCTCAGCGGATCAGTCAATGCTTCATTTAAATTTAGCTCCAGTATCATCTCCCCTAAGGGGTTCGCATCGCTTCTCTTCGCTTGATCTCTACTATGCGATAAGCGAAAAGGATGGTGGCATTATTCCAGTAACAGTTCTGGTTAATTTGACTGGCTAAGCACACTATTAAATGTATGGTGTCACTAAAGGAACAGAATCTTGACAAGCTGTTAATTAAATAACGACATCTCTAAAGTGTCATATATAATATATATATATATATATTATATATATATATATATATATATATATATATATATATATATATATATATATATATATATATATATATATAAGAATACATTAAGCGAAATCCCATCAAAATATTTCAATATACCATTTTAACATGTGTGTCTGTGTGTGAATCTTTATGTAAATATATAAAGTAAAACAATACATAAATGTGGATTCAAGAAAAGTCCATCAAAAGAGCCACGCCCACTTTCACATATACGCATGCTGATTGGCTGAATGCAACGGAAATCACTCAATCGATCAGCTGTGTATTCTTGGAAGATAAAAAAAAAAAATAGCTATTTTCTCTCTCTCTCTCTTATCTAAACGAAGCAAAGCGCAAGCACGCCCTCGTTATTTTGGGCACGTACAAAGCGTAGATGTCATTACATGGTATGCTTCGTTACAAATTATGTTCTGCTTATTTTTACTGGGGTCTTTTTATTGTAATAATAAATAGATAAATAGAAAGTAGAGAGACTGACAGATATATATATATTATATATATATATATATATATATATATATATATATATATATATATATATATATATATATATATATATATGAATCATTTTATTTTTACCCCGACCGGGACTTGAACCTAGGACTTATAATTACTAAGTCAAGGCACTACCAACTACACAGTAGGTTAAAAGGAATCAGACCTTATAGCTTATATCTGCTATACTTAGGAATGAACACATTCTATCTGAATGCCACTATGTTCATATTACAGATTCCCCAACCTCACTCGTGACTTCATTTTTGCATTTAATTCAGCTCCCAATCTAAAAAAAGAAATCATGTTTTCAAGTATGCAATGTGCTTATTTGGTTATTGTTGGGCCCGAATGAGATTGGGAGTTGAATTAAATGCGAAAATGAAGCCATGAGTAAGGTTGGGGAATCTGTAATATGAACATAGTGGCATTCAGATAGAATGCGTTCATTCCTATGTATAGCGCATATAAGCTATAAGGTCTGATTCCTTTTAACCTTCTGTGGTGTAGTTGGTAGCGCCTTGGCTTAGTAATTATTAGTCTTAGGTTCAAGTCCCGATCGGGGTAAAAAATTATTCATGTTTTCACATATGTAATGTGCTTATTGGGTTATACTTGGGCCCGAATGAGATTGGGAGTTGAATTAAATGCGAAAATGAAGCCATGAGTAAGGTTGGGGAATCTGTAATATGAACATAGTGGCATTCAGATAGAATGCGTTCATTCCTAAGTATAGCAGATTATAAGCTATAAGGTCTGATTCCTTTTAACCTTCTGTGGTGTAGTTTGGTAGTGCCTTGACTAAGTAATTATAAGTCCTAGGTTCAAGTCCCGGCCGGGGTAAAAAATTATTCATGTTTTCACACATGTAATGGGCAATTTTTGTTATATATATAATATATATATATATATATATATATATATATATATATATATATATATATATATATATATATATATATATATATATGAATGTAAGTATATACGGATAAACAGAGTTATGGATGGGTGGATATGAGAGAGAGAGAGAGAGAGAGAGAGAGAGAGAGAGAGAGAGAGAGAGAGAGAGAGAGAGAGAGAGAGAGAGAGAGAGAGAGAGAGAGAGAGAGAGAGAGAGAGAGAGAGAGAGAATCGTTTTATTGTAACATTTTAACAGATACCATTTTCAGTTATTTTTTTTTCTGTATCATGATTTCCAGAAAAAAAATTTGGTCTACGTACAATCATTCTTGTTTTCCATAATTTTTTGGTCTAATTTATTCCCCATTCCTTAATTGTGTATATGTTAATGCATTGTGTGTGTGTGTGTGTGTGTGTGTGTGTGTGTGTGTGTGTGTGTGTGTGTGTGTGTGTGTGTGAGTGATTACCTAATTGTGTTTACGGGAAAGAGCCCAAAGCTCGTATCTTCCCGTCTCCTCATCGGTTCCATTTTAGACTTAGTGATACTTATCATACCTGTCCTTAAAACTATGGATTGAGATAGCATTAACTACCTCCTCGCTTAGCCAATTCCAAGTATCAACTACTCTTACACTGAAAAAGTATTTCCTTACATCCTGCGAAGAAGTTTTCTTACGAAGCTGTGTGTGTGTGTGTGTGTGTGTGTGTGTGTGATTACCTAATTGTGATTACCTAATTGTGTTTACGGGAAAGAGCCCAAAGCTCGTATCTTCCCGTCTCCTGATCGGTTCCATTTTTAGACTTAGTGATATTTATCATACCTGTCCTTAAAACTATGGATTGAGATAGCATTAACTACCTCCTCGCTTAGCGAATTCCAATTATCAACTACTCTTACACTGAAAAAGTATTTCCTTACATCCTGCAAACAAGTTTTCTTACGAAGCTTCAAACTATGACCTCTAGTTCTAGAGCCAGCCATATCGAAATATCGATCCCTATCCACTCTATCATAACCATGAAGGAATTTAAAGACTGTCACCATATCCCCCCTTACTCTTCTAGCTTCGAGTGATGGCAAGTCTAATTCCCTCAGCCTCTCATCATAATTTACTTGATTTACAAACTAGTTATTCTACATATTATTAACAATTTCCTTATTATTATCTTTGAATAATCATTTAATACGTGTTCTGTACTTTAAATGAGTCTTTATTTCTATATAATCTCTTCACATCAAATAAATTTTTTTATTATTTGCTGTAAAAGGTATTACCGAGTTACTTGAGCCAATAACTAATACAGAAAATATCTGCTGAATTTCTAACAAATAATACAATAATCTTGTAATCACAAATATTTTACTAATTATATTAATCATGATTCTAATCAATTTATATATTCATGTCTGTCATAGCCGAAAGCTTATTAATCTTTTCCTCTCTCTCTCTCTCTCACACACACACAATATATATATATATATATATATATATATATATATATATATATATATATATATATATATATATATATATATATATATATATATATATATATATATATATCTGTGTATGTGTGAATTTCTTTTACGAGAAGCACGTGGATACTATATACATGATTATTTTGCCTGTGATCGGTTTTACGTCACGGACTCCCTTTTCTACTAAGGGCTAAGACGGTGTCCCCTTGCGGAGGACTTTGGTGTTGGGAAGTGTGACCCTTACACTGGGTGAATGCCCTTTCTAACTTCAGACCTTGGCTGGCGGCGAATCCACGACCTAACGAATCGAAGTCGCGAGTTACCACTCGGCCACGGTGGCTACTAAGGGAATACAAGAAAAATGGAGTACCTCAGTGCTTACGGAGTACTGTATATTCATCTACCCATCTTCAGCAGCTGTAGCTAGATTCCTCCAAGTGATAGTTCTCGCAAGCACCAAGATATAATATTACTTCACGTGAATATATATATATATATATATATATATATATATATATATATATATATATATATATATATATATATAAAGAGAGAGAGAGAGAGAGAGAGAGAGAGAGAGAGAGAGAGAGAGAGAGAGAGAGAGAGAGAGAGAGAGAGAGAGAGAGAGAGAGAGAGAGAGAGAGAGAGAGAGAGATTGCATGTACATAGCGAGCCACTTTTATGAATGTTTTATTTACTATAATAATAATAATAATAATAATAATAATAATAATAATAATAATAATAATAATAATAATATAATAATTATTATTATTATTATTATTATTATTATTATCATGCAAGCCTAGTAATGGCTATCACTGTGTTGCCATGAAAGGGGAGATCAAAGGGCCGAATTAATGAAATTAATTATCAGCAACTCTGCAAATACAAATTAATTCCATTTGATGAAAACAAAAGAGCAACAGGTCCCATTACTTGCAGCCTAGGACGAGAAACACTAAAAATGAAACATTTTCCGATATTTTTCTTTTCTGCTATATGTACTTAACATTTCTTATGCTATTCACTTCACTCTTATCATCATTCTAAGTGATAATTAATCCGACGTAGCCTAAGTGTGCCGATGACTGGGCTATGTAAAATGTGGAAGTAATTGGAGAACGATAAAAGGCTGTATAATGAAGGCGAGAGACGGGATGCCGATGATTATACAGAGCAAAGCAAACGTACCCACCCTACGCAAAGCTCTGGGTCGCACTAAGTTGTCTCAGCTACTCTCACAGTGAGCCTGGCATTCTACAGCCGCCATGTCTGAAAACTTTGAAAGAATTATCTCAAAATTCACCCTTTGCAAGCATCTCTCTCTCTCTCTCTCTCTCTCTCTCTCTCTCTCTCTCTCTCTCTCTCTCTCTCTCTCTCTCCTCTCAACTATCTATCTATCTCTATCTATCTATCTATCTATCTATCTATCTATACATACATACATACATACATACATACATACATACATACATACAGGAAGAGATGGGAAAGATCAAAAACTTGTTGCAAGAGGCAAGAAGGTTAAATGATGAAAGAAATGAAGAAGAGAAGAAAAATTTTCATTACAGAGTTCTTCCAGACAAAGGGGAGATAAAGAAGATAATGACAGAAGATCAGGGGATGGGGCCTCATTAAGATTGCTATACACAAATGCTGATGGATTAGCTGGTAAGGCAGTAGAATTAAAAGATAGGATTCACAACAGTAAGGCAGATATAGTAGCAATTACAGAGACTAAGTTGAGTGAGGACATAAACAGTGTCACAGTTTTTCCTAAGGGTTTCAGAATACTAAGGGTTGAAAGATCTGAGAGGACTGGTGGAGGGATAGCACTGCTCATAAGTGAAAGGATTCAAGTCGAAGAAATAAACTTGGCTATAGAAAGTGAGTTCAAGGAATTTCTTGTTGCTCCCATAAATACTGGGTCAGAGAGCATTATAATAACTGTTGTATACAACCCACCAAGGAACCAAAATAGGCTTGAAGTTTATGAGGAAAGTCATATAGGTACTATTGAAGTCATAAACTCAGTTGTTAACATGGCACGGGAAAAAAAATGTAGGATTTTGATTATGGGAGACTTTAATCATAAAGAGATAGATTGGATAAATCTTGACCCACACAGTGGTGAGGACTCATTCGGGGCAAGATTCCTAGATTGCGTACAAGGGAATTTCCTACACCAACATGTAATGGAACCAACAAGGGCCAGTGGTGGGGATGAGCCATCACTACTTGATCTAGTGTTCACAGATAATGTGTTGGATATTGAAAAAATTGAGTATGAACCACCAATTGGAAAGAGTGACCACTGTGTGTTGTTGATGGAGTATATCATTGAAGATATTCTTCCTGAGAGTAGAGGCACTGAGGACATGAGGAGGAACTATCGGAAAGGAGATTACATCAAAATGAATGAGCTTTTTGCAGTTATTGACAAGAAATGTATGACATCTTTTGTGAGAAATATGGGAAGATAGTAGATTGCTGCATACCTGTCACCAAAGTAGGTGTAATTCATGCCAGAGAGAAATGGTTCGATAATGGGTGTAAAAGAGCTAAGGAGTGGAGAGACAAATGCTGGAAAAGGTATAGGAGGAGAAAAATCATAAATGCCTGGCAAACCTACAAAAGAGCAAGAAATGACTACCTAAGTAAAAGGAGAGAGGCAGAGAGAGACTATGAGAGGGACATCACCAGGAAGGCTAAAGAAAATCCCAAGCTTTTCCACAGCTTTATCAGAGGAAAACTGAAGGTAAAAGAACAGGTTTTAAGGCTAAAGAGAGCGGATGGAAGCATCACTGAGACGGATGAAGAGATCTGCAAAGAATTGAACAAGGAGTTTCAGTCAGTATTTACAGTAGAAAATACCCCACCCCCTCAGATTGCAGTGATAGAAGCTCAAGGGCCGGTATTAGAGAACATCAACCTTACAGCCACAGAGGTATGCAAAGCGCTGATGGATTTAGATGTTCATAAAGCTACAGGTCCTGATGACATATCCCCTCATGTGCTTAAAAAATGCGCAAACACAATATCAGTGGCACTAAGTATCATATTTAAGGAGTCACTGGAGTCGGGGAAGATTCCAAGATGCTGGAAACAAGCAAATATGATACCTATCTTCAAAAAGGGAAGGAGGGATACGGCTCTGAACTATAGACCAGTTTCCTTGACCAGCATAGTTTGCAAAGTTATGGAGAAACTACTAAGGAAACATATCTCTCTTCACTTGGAATCCTTCAACTTTTTGTCAGTGAGGCAACATGGCTTCAGAGAAGGTAGATCAACAGTAACAAACTTATTAGAATTTTATGATGAGGTAAGCCAAATCTTACAGGAAAGAGAGGGCTGGGCAGATTGCATATTCCTAGACTTCCAGAAAGCGTTTGACACTGTTCCACATGGGAGACTTATTAGGAAGCTGCAATCAATGGCTAGAATAGGTGGAAATGTTTTGGAATGGATAAAAACTTACTTAGAAGGAAGGGAACAGAGGGTTAGAGTAAGACACTCAGTGTCTGAATGGAGAAGAGTTAGTAGTGGAGTTCCACAGGGTTCAGTTTTAGGGCCACTTTTGTTCCTTGTATATGTAAATGACCTACCAGAGTCTGTAAATTCATTCATGAATATGTTTGCAGATGATGCAAAGATTGTGAAGAAAGTAAAAAACGAGAACAATGGTAGAGAACTTCAGGAGGATCTAAATAATCTGCATGAGTGGTCAGAAAAGTGGCTAATGAAATTCAATACTTCAAAATGTAAGGTAATGAGAATGGGTACAAGTGCAAGAAGGCCCAAGCTTGACTACTCGGTGGCTGGAGTACAACTTCAAGAGACAGAAAATGAGAGATCTAGGAGTAAACATACAGGCAAATTTGTCTCCAAAAATACATATAAATGGCATAGTAAGGGCAGCATATGCATTCTTATCAAATGTAAGGGTAGCCTTCAGGCACATGGACAAGGAAATGTTCAGAAATATTTATGTAACCTATGTGAGGCCAAAACTCGAATATGCAGCCCCCTTTTGGAATCCGCACTTGAAAAAGCACATAGCTAAGCTTGAAAAAGTTCAAAGACATGCCACGAAACTGGTGCCACAAATACGCAATCTCAGTTATGATGAGAGGCTGAGGGAATTAGACTTACCATCACTCGAAACTAGAAGAGTGAGGGGGGATATGGTGACAATCTTTAAATTTCTTCATGGTTATGATAGAGTGGATAGGGATCGATATTTTGATATGGCTGGCCCTAGAACTAGAGGTCATAGTTTGAAGCTTCGTAAGAAAACTTCTTTGCAGGATGTAAGGAAATACTTTTTCAGTGTAAGAGTAGTTGATAATTGGAATTGGCTAAGCGAGGAGGTAGTTAATGCCAACTCAATCCATAGTTTTAAGGACAGGTATGATAAGTATCACTAAGTCTAAAATGGAACCGATTAGGAGACAGGAAGATACGAGCTTTGGGCTCTTTCCCGTAAACACAATTAGGTAATCACATACATACATACATACATACAGGGTTGAAAGATCTGAGAGGACTGGTGGAGGGATAGCACTGCTCATAAGTGAAAGGATTCAAGTTGAAGAAATAAACTTGGCTATAGAAAGTGAGTTCAAGGAATTTCTTGTTGCTCGCATAAATACTGGGTCAGAGAGCATTATAATAACTGTTGTATACAACCCACCAAGGAACCAAAATAGGCTTGAAGTTTATGAGGAAAGTCATATAGGTACTATTGAAGTCATAAACTCAGTTGTTAACATGGCACGGGGAAAAAAAATGTAGAATTTTGATTATGGGAGACTTTAATCATAAAGAGATAGATTGGATAAATCTTGACCCACACAGTGGTGAGGACTCATTCGGGGCAAGATTCCTAGATTGCGTACAAGGGAATTTCCTACACCAACATGTAATGGAACCAACAAGGGCCAGGGGTGGGGATGAGCCATCACTACTTGATCTAGTGTTCACAGATAATGTGTTGGATATTGAAAATATTGAGTATGAACCACCAATTGGAAAGAGTGACCACTGTGTGTTGTTGATGGAGTATATCATTGAAGATATTCTTCCTGAGAGTAGAGGCACTGAGGATATGAGGAGGAACTATCGGAAAGGAGATTACATCAAAATGAATGAGCTTTTTGCAGTTATTGACTGGAGAACCTTATTTTACAACAAATCTGTACAAGAAATGTATGACATCTTTTGTGAGAAATATGGGAAGATAGTAGATTGCTGCATACCTGTCACCAAAGTAGGTGTAATTCATGCCAGAGAGAAATGGTTCGATAATGGGTGTAAAAGAGCTAAGGAGTGGAGAGACAAATGCTGGAAAAGGTATAGGAGGAGAAAAAACATAAATGCCTGGCAAACCTACAAAAGAGCAAGGAATGACTACCTAAGTAAAAGAGGAGAGGCAGAGAGAGACTATGAGAGGGACATCACCAGGAAGGCTAAAGAAAATCCCAAGCTTTTCCACAGCTTTATCAGAGGAAAACTGAAGGTAAAAGAACAGGTTTTAAGGCTAAAGAGAGCGGATGGAAGCATCACTGAGACGGATGAAGAGATCTGCAAAGAATTGAACAAGGAGTTTCAGTCAGTATTTACAGTAGAAAATACCCCACCCCCTCAGATTGCAGTGATAGAAGCTCAAGGGCCGGTATTAGAGAACATCAACCTTACAGCCACAGGGATATGCAAAGCGCTGATGGATTTAGATGTTCATAAAGCTACAGGTCCTGATGACATATCCCCTCATGTGCTTAAAAAATGCGCAAACACAATATCAGTGGCACTAAGTATCATATTTAAGGAGTCACTGGAGTCGGGGGAGATTCCAAGATGCTGGAAACAAGCAAATGTGATACCTATCTTCAAAAAGGGAAGGAGGGATACGGCTCTGAACTATAGACCAGTTTCCTTGACCAGCATAGTTTGCAAAGTTATGGAGAAACTACTAAGGAAGCATATCTCTCTTCACTTGGAATCCTTCAACTTTTTGTCAGTGAGGCAACATGGCTTCAGAGAAGGTAGATCAACAGTAACAAACTTATTAGAATTTTATGATGAGGTAAGCCAAATCTTACAGGAAAGAGAGGGCTGGGCAGATTGCATATTCCTAGACTTCCAGAAAGCATTTGACACTGTTCCACATGGGAGACTTATTAGGAAGCTGCAATCAATGGCTAGAATAGGTGGAAATGTTTTGGAATGGATAAAAACTTACTTAGAAGGAAGGGAACAGAGGGTTAGAGTAAGACACTCAGTGTCTGAATGGAGAAGAGTTAGTAGTGGAGTTCCACAGGGTTCAGTTTTAGGGCCACTTTTGTTCCTTGTATATGTAAATGACCTACCAGAGTCTGTAAATTCATTCATGAATATGTTTGCAGATGATGCAAAGATTGTGAAGAAAGTAAAAAACAAGAACAATGGTAGAGAACTTCAGGAGGATCTAAATAATCTGCATGAGTGGTCAGAAAAGTGGCTAATGAAATTCAATACTTCAAAATGTAAGGTAATGAGAATGGGTACAAGTGCAAGAAGGCCCAAGCTTGACTACTCGGTGGCTGGAGTACAACTTCAAGAGACAGAAAATGAGAGAGATCTAGGAGTAAACATACTGGCAGATTTGTCTCCAGAAATACATATAAATGGCATAGTAAGGGCAGCATATGCATTCTTATCAAATGTAAGGGTAGCCTTCAGGCACATGGACAAGGAAATGTTCAGAAATATTTATGTAACCTATGTGAGGCCAAAACTCGAATATGCAGCCCCCTTTTGGAATCCGCACTTGAAAAAGCACATAGCTAAGCTTGAAAAAGTTCAAAGACATGCCACGAAACTGGTGCCAGAAGTACGCAATCTCAGTTATAATGAGAGGCTGAGGGAATTAGACTTACCATCACTTGAAGCTAGAAGAGTGAGGGGGGGATATGGTGACAGTCTTTAAATTCCTTCATGGTTATGATAGAGTGGATAGGGATCAATATTTTGATATGGCTGGCTCTAGAACTAGAGGTCATAGTTTGAAGCTTCGTAAGAAAACTTCTTTGCAGGATGTAAGGAAATACTTTTTCAGTGTAAGAGTAGTTGATAACTGGAATTGGCTAAGCGAGTAGGTAGTTAATGCTATCTCAATCCATAATTTTAAGGACAGGTATGATAAGTATCACTAAGTCTAAAATGGAACCGATGAGGAGACGGGAAGATACGAGCTTTGGGCTCTTTCCCGTAAACACAATTAGGTAATCATATATATATATATATATATATATATATATATATATATATATATATATATATATATATATATATATATATATATATATATATATATATATATATATATATATATATATATATATATATATATATATATATATATATATATATATATATATATATATATATATATATATATATATATATATATATATATATATATATATATATAATATATATATATGAATCATATCTTACCTCGACTGGGACTCGAACCTAGGACACATAATTACTGTGCCAAGGTGCTTAGAAGTACACCACACACACACACACACACATGCCTGGCAAACCTACAAAAGAGCAAGAAATGACTACCTAAGTAAAAGAGGAGAGGCAGAGAGAGACTATGAGAGGGACATCACCAGGAAGGCTAAAGAAAATCCCAAGCTTTTCCACAGCTTTATCAGAGGAAAACGGAAGGTAAAAGAACAGGTTTTAAGGCTAAAGAGAGCGGATGGAAGCATCACTGAGACGGATGAAGAGATCTGCAAAGAATTGAACAAGGAGTGTCAGTCAGTATTTACAATAGAAAATAGCTCACCCCCTCAGATTGCAGTGATAGAAGCTCAAGGGCCGGTATTAGAGAACATCAACCTTACAGCCACAGAGGTATGCAAAGCGCTGATGGATTTAGATGTTCATAAAGCTACAGGTCCTGATGACATATCCACTCATGTGCTTCAAAAAATGCGCAAACTCAATATCAGTGGCACTAAGTATCATATTTAAGGAGTCACTGGAGTCGGGGGAGATTCCAAGATGCTGGAAACAAGCAAACGTGATACCTATCTTCAAAAAGGGAAGGAGGGATACGGCTCTGAACTATAGACCAGTTTCCTTGACCAGCATAGTTTGCAAAGTTATGGAGAAACTACTAAGGAAACATATCTCTCTTCACTTGGAATCCTTCAACTTTTTGTCAGTGAGGCAACATGGGCTTCCGAGAAGGTAGATCAACAGTAACAAACTTATTAGAAATTTATGACGAGGTAAGCCGAATCTTACAGGAAAGAGAGGGCTGGGCAGATTGCATATTCCTAGACTTCCAGAAAGCGTTTGACACTGTGCCACATGGGAGACTTATTAGGAAGCTGCAATCAATGGCTAGAATAGGTGGAAATGTCTTGGAATGGATAAAAACTTACTTAGAAGGAATGGAACAGAGGGTTAGAGTAAGACACTCAGTGTCTGAATGGAGAAGAGTTAGTAGTGGAGTTCCACAGGGTTCAGTTTTAGGGCCACTTTTGTTCCTTGTATATGTAAATGACCTACCAGAGTCTGTAAATTCATTCATGAATATGTTTGCAGATGATGCAAAGATTGTAAAGAAAGTAAAAAACAAGAACAATGGTAGAGAACTTCAGGAGGATCTAAATAATCTGCATGAGTGGTCAGAAAAGTGGCTAATGAAATTCAATACTTCAAAATGTAAGGTAATGAGAATGGGTACAAGTGCAAGAAGGCCCAAGCTTGACTACTCGGTGGCTGGAGTACAACTTCAAGAGACAGAAAATGAGAGAGATCTAAGAGTAAACATACTGGCAGATTTGTCTCCAGAAATACATATAAATGGCATAGTAAGGGCAGCATATGCATTCTTATCAAATGTAAGGGTAGCCTTCAGGCACATGGACAAGGAAATGTTCAGAAATATTTATGTAACCTATGTGAGGCCAAAACTCGAATATGCAGCCCCCTTTTGGAATCCGCACTTGAAAAAGCACATAGCTAAGCTTGAAAAAGTTCAAAGACATGCCACGAAACTGGTGCCAGAAGTACGCAATCTCAGTTATAATGAGAGGCTGAGGGAATTAGACTTACCATCACTTGAAGCTAGAAGAGTGAGGGGGGGATATGGTGACAGTCTTTAAATTCCTTCATGGTTATGATAGAGTGGATAGGGATCAATATTTTGATATGGCTGGCTCTAGAACTAGAGGTCATAGTTTGAAGCTTCGTAAGAAAACTTCTTTGCAGGATGTAAGGAAATACTTTTTCAGTGTAAGAGTAGTTGATAACTGGAATTGGCTAAGCGAGGAGGTAGTTAATGCTATCTCAATCCATAGTTTTAAGGACAGGTATGATAAGTATCACTAAGTCTAAAATGGAACCGATGAGGAGACGGGAAGATACGAGCTTTGGGCTCTTTCCCGTAAACACAATTAGGTAATCATATATCATATATATATATATATATATATATATATATATATATATATATATATATATATATATATATATATATATATATATATATATATATATATGAATCATATATTACCTCGACTGGGACTCGAACCTAGGACACATAATTACTGTGCCAAGGTGCTTAGAAGTACACCACACACACACACACACACATGCCTGGCAAACCTACAAAAGAGCAAGAAATGACTACCTAAGTAAAAGAGGAGAGGCAGAGAGAGACTATGAGAGGGACATCACCAGGAAGGTTAAAGAAAATCCCAAGCTTTTCCACAGCTTTATCAGAGGAAAACTGAAGGTAAAAGAACAGGTTTTAAGGCTAAAGAGAGCGGATGGAAGCATCACTGAGACGGATGAAGAGATCTGCATAGAATTGAACAAGGAGTGTCAGTCAGTATTTACAATAGAAAATAGCTCACCCCCTCAGATTGCAGAGATAGAAGCTCAAGGGCCGGTATTAGAGAACATCAACCTTACAGCCACAGAGGTATGCAAAGCGCTCATGGATTTAGATTTTCATAAAGCTACAGGTCCTGATGACATATCAACACATGTATTCAAAAAATGCGCAAACTCAATATCAGTGGCACTAAGTATCATATTTAAAAAGTCACTGGAGTCGGGGGAGATTCCAAGATGCTGGAAACAAGCAAACGTGATACCTATCTTCAAAAAGGGAAGGAGGGATACGGCTCTGAACTATAGACCAGTTTCCTTGACCAGCATAGTTTGCAAAGTTATGGAGAAACTACTAAGGAAACATATCTCTCTTCACTTGGAATCCTTCGACTTTTTGTCAGTGAGGCAACATGGCTTCAGAGAAGGTAGATCAACAGTAACAAACTTATTAGAATTTTATGACGAGGTAAGCCGAATCTTACAGGAAAGACAGGGCTGGGCAGATTGCATATTCCTAGACTTCCAGAAAGCGTTTGACACTGTTCCACATGGAAGACTTATTAGGAAGCTGCAAGCAATGGCTAGAATAGGTGGAAATGTCTTGGAATGGATAAAAACTTACTTAGAAGGAATGGAACAGAGGGTTAGAGTAAGACACTCAGTGTCTGAATGGAGAAGAGTTAGTACTGGAGTTCCACAGGGTTCAGTTTTAGGGCCACTTTTATTCCCTGTATATGTAAATGACATACCAGAGTCTGTAAATTCATTCATGAATATGTTTGCAGATGATGCAAAGATTGTGAAGAAAGTAGGAAACGAGAACAATGGTACAGAACATCAGGAAGATCTAAATAGTCTGCATGAGTGGTCAGAAAAGTGGCTAATGAAATTCAGTACTTCAAAATGTAAGGTAATGAGAATGGGTACAAGTGCAAAAAGGCCCAAGCTTGACTACTCGGTGGCTGGAGTACAACTTCAAGAGACAGAAAATGAGAGAGATCTAGGAGTAAACATACTGGCAAATTTGTCTCCAGAAATACATATAAATGGCATTGTAAGGGCAGCATATGCATTCTTATCAAATGTAAGGGTAGCCTTCAGGCACATGGTCAAGGAAATGTTCAGAAATATTTGTGTAACCTATGTGAGGCCACAACTCGAATATGCAGCCCCCTTTTGGAATCCGCACTTGAAAAAGCACATAGCTAAGCTTGGAAAAGTTCAAAGACATGCCACAAAACTGGTGCCAGAAATAGTCAATCTCAGTTACGATGAGAGGCTGAGGGAATTAGACTTACCATCACTCGAAGCTAGAAGATTGAGGGGGGATACGGTAACAGTCTTTAAATTCCTTCATGGTTTTGATCGAGTGGATAGGGATCGATATTTTGATATGGCTGGCTCTAGAACTAGAGGTCATAGTTTGAAGCTTCGTAGGAAAATTTCTTTGCAGGATGTAGGGAAATACTTTTTCAGTGTAAGAGTAGTTGATAATTGGAATTGGCTAAGCGAGGAGGTAGTTAATGCTATCTCAATCCATAGTTTTAAGGACAGGTATGATAAGTATCACTAAGTAGAAAGTGGAACCGATCAGGAGACGGGAAGATACGAGCTTTGGGCTCTTTCCCGTAAACACAATTAGGTAATCACACACACACACACACACACACACACACACACACACACTCACCCCCCCCTATATACTGTATTATATATATATACAGTAATCCTTCGTTTATCGCGAGTGTTCTGTTCCGGGGCCACCCGGGATAGGTGAAAATCCGCGAAGCAGCACCATATTTATTACAGGTATTGTACATTTATTTTTACCTTTACTGTAAAAACCCTCCCTGCACTGTTAACAACTCACCCTTTACTTTATTAATAACAGCGGACAAGCATAAATTTATATGAGTGTGACAGGTAAGTTTACCATAAACAACAGCGCGAAAGCATAAAGCTATATGAACGTGATAAGTAAGCTTACCGTGAATGACGTGATGATGACGTTTACATACTGCACAGCCAATGACAGCTTTACGGCTGCATTTTGCAAGAGAAGAATATGGTAATGGGGAGTTGCTGTCGCTGTTTCTTCTTTTGTGCGAAGATGGTCTTGTGAGGAGTCATGGTATCGTCGATAATATTGCATAAGTGCACCAAACGAACCACATCATCGTCCCAATCCTGCAACAGTTGTTGGAGTTCTTTGGCCATGTTATACATGGCTGCGAGCCATCTGAGTGTAAGGTCAGGTTCTTCAACTTCATCGTGTGCTTGCTGTTCTTGTTCTATCTCTTCCTCACTCGCAGATTTTGTCATTTCCTCCAAGTCTTCATCAGTCAACGGCTGCGAGTGGTAGTCAATCAGTTCATTCGCGTCAACGTGAATCCTATCTTTAAAGCCTTCTCCTCCTAGCAATGCAGCCAACTTCGCAGCTTTCTCAACTGACGAGTTATGCACTTTGTCAGGAGCGAATCCCTTATTGTCGTAGATGATTTCCGGCCACAATTTCTTCCAGCTGGCATTGATTGTGGCTGGCTTCATCTCTTTGAGTGCATTCTGAATATTTTGAAGGCATGTAGCAATCGTGTAGTTACACCAGTACGCCTTCAGTGCGAATTCTTTGTCCGCATCCATGGAATCAACCAGGTTTGCCAGGGCATTTCGTGTGTAGATGGCCTTAAACGCACGAATAACGCCTTGATCCATAGGCTGAATCAGTGATGTCATATTCGGTGGCAGGAACTCTACCTGAATACCGTCATAATGGAGATCAGATGCGTGGCCACCAGCATTATCCATCAAAAGAAGGACTTTAAATTCAAGGCCCTTCTCCGCAAGATAAACTCGGACCTGAGGGATAAAGCATTGGTAAAACCAGTCCGATGCGAGGCTTTTCGTGATCCAGGCCTTAGGGTTAAGCATCCAATACACTGGCAGCAGATTCTTGTTTTTATTCTTCAAAGTCCCAAGGTTCTCTGACTTGTAGATAATCCCTGGCTTTAACATAAAGCCCGCAGCATTCCCACACATGACAAGGGTAACGTGGTCTTTGTGTGCTTCAAATCCAAAGGCTTTAGCTTCTTCCTTGAAAAGAAAAGTATTAGACGGCATTCTCTTCCAAAATAACCCAGTCTCATCCATGTTGAACACTTGCTCAAGAGCATAACTGCCTTCCTCAATAATTTTCTTGAAGTCGTTCTTCACATAATCTTTAGCTGCAGCTGTATCTGCAGAGGCAGCTTCACCATGAACCGAAACGCTCTTTAGGACAAAGCGCTTTTGAAATTTGGCGAATCACCCCTTGCTAGCAACGAGCGATTGTTTCCTCGGCGGAGAATCGTTGGAGGGTCCTGCTTGTGGGTCTTCCATTTTTTCCTTCTCCTCCTCCTCACAGTTGCCACTGTCGTCGTCAGGTTCTTTGGCAGAGAATGTCTCATACAGCTTCTTTGCCTTTGTTTGTATGATATTGGTATCTAAGCTGATGTTCTTCCTGCAATCAGCAATCCACTGGGCCAAAGCAGATTCCATCCGCACTTTTATCTTGGCCAAAGCAGATTCCATCCGCACTATTATCTTATTGCGGGGTGTTACGACCCTCTTTGCTCTTTTGTTAAAAGAAAGAGTCAGTGTCTTCCTGATATTTGCCTCGTCCTTCTTGATGTAGCGAACCGTAGATTCGTTGATGCAAAAATGGCGGCCAATAGCCGAGAACCTTCTTCCTTCCTTTAGCATATCTAACAGTTTAACCTTATCTGCTATGGTCAACATCTTCCTTTCCTGCTTAGGCTCACTACCAGAAGCCTTAGAAGATGAAGGATGCTTGGGCAGCATTGCAGGGGTTGAAATACAAAAGTTTCACAAAAAACACAAGCACAACATATTAAGAGGCACAACGCGAATGGCGCACACGTGAGTAACTGAATGGGTGAGGCGAGACAATGAAAGATGCTGGGAGAATCAAGCCTCAATCAAAAGGCCAATCAGACCCCAGGATACAGAACATACAGAACACAATTCTGTGATTCGTTGTCTCCCACTCATCAGCCAATAGCATCCAGTGTACTAGCTCACGTAGGTGCGACTCATTGTGTTTTCCAAGACACCGATACCGGTATCGTATTTTATATGGTGCAATACGTGAGTTACACATTTTAATTTATATTTTTTACTATTTTTTACTGTTTTATTATTCTTAGGCTAGGAAATACTTTTTTTATCAATAAAATAATAAAAATACTGCAAATTTTAATATGTACTATCTCACGTAGGCGTGACCCTTTATGCTTTCCGAAACGCCGATACCAGTATCGTATTTTATATGGAGCAGAGTTACATATTTAAATTTATGTTTTTTACTATTTTTTACTATTTGATTATTCTTAGGCTAGGAAATACTTTTTTTTATCAATAAAATAATGAAAATACTGGAAATTTTAATATTTCCACATATCGTGGATTCCCGCACATACCCAGAAAATCTGCGATATAAAATACATATGCTCGCCAAAAAATTCCGAGATGCACTGACTTCGCGGACGGTGAATCACGATATGGCGAGGGATTACTGTGTATATATATACAGTATATATATATATATATATATATATATATATATATATATATATATATATATATATATATATATATATATATATATATATATATATATATATATATATATATATATATATATATATATATATATATATATATATATATATATATATATATATATATATATATATATATATATATATATATATATACCCCTAGTAACAAACAACCCAGTTACGAGCATTCGCAGGTAAACAAAAACCTATCCATTATCTACCCATGTATTAATGTGTGTATTACTGGACTGTACTGTTGTCTTACATCATTATTATTGCATTTAAATTCATTAATACAGTATACTTTGTTTCATGTAGTAGTTAAGCATCTTTTGCCTAAGTACTGTACAGTATTGCATACGTATATACTGTATGATACTTTTTTTTACCTAAACACAACTTACGAACAAGTCTACTTACTATTGGACTTCTGGAACTTAACTTGTTCGTAAGTAGGGGAGTGTCTGTAAACAAGAAGAGTACCGTAATCGAGGGAGACTGAATTCCAAAAGATAACTATGCAATTAAAGGATTCAATTTGCTAAACCTAACATAACACTATGATTTTTACAAATGCTTGCCATCAAATATAAATATTACCTTATCTGCCTCAAAATTAAAATGCCTATTTGTTAAATTTTTTCTTTCTCTTTTCTGTTGTTTCTAAAGCTGTTTTGTAACCCCCCGGGAAAATTTTAAAGTTGCACATTGGTAAGAGTAAAAAAGAAAAAGAAAAATATAAAATTAAAATCAGAATACACAAATTTCATAATTCATGATACTAAAAAAAAATCTTTTTACCATACTTCCACTCTTGCTGCTAAGCATTTTTACACATGCAAAGAAATGAGTCAAAAGATAAAATCATGTCAAAGAAATAAACAAAAATATGTTTCACTATCTGTTTTTGAATCCAAGTATAACAAAGTGTGTGTCCTAAGGGGTTCCAAAGAGTTTGTAGTAGCATGTGTGCAAGCTCTCAGTTAAATAAATATAGCTCTTTAAGCAAGGTTGGAAAGATTGCTTAGCAGCGGCCATGAAAGAGAAGGGCCTGCATACCAACATGACGGGAAACAGAATGAGGGTAGATTTTTTTTTTTTTTGGGGGGGGCCTGTCCTGGTGTCACAAAAAAAAAAAGGAGGCAGGTGGAGCAGGCTCATCGAAAACAGCGACCCTGTATACAGACAGGCTAATATAACGGATGTAGAAAAAAAAAAATCTATTTAAGCAAGCCCACACTGCTTGGGAACTCAGCGGTTTCAGAAATGCAAACGATTAATAATGTACTCACCTGTAGCTG
Organism: Halocaridina rubra; assembly: GCA_037179515.1. NCBI lineage: Eukaryota > Metazoa > Arthropoda > Malacostraca > Decapoda > Atyidae > Halocaridina > Halocaridina rubra. The sequence continues at coordinate 26,006 of JAXCGZ010002042.1, read as the reverse complement.
ATCCCGAAGAAGGTACAGTCAGCCTTGGAACAGGCAGGCTTGATTCACTCATGGTATTGGATATTGATCTCAGCCGCTATCATGATGGCCAATAAGAAAGAGAAAAGAGGAAAGATTGTAATCCTTTAATAACCCATATTCAGAGGTCAAGCCTCAAATATGATTTTAATTTTTAAACTGTGAGTTTTAAGAGACAACAATGCTTGTAAAAGGCTGGAATTAAGAAAAGTGATCAACATGCAAAAAAATATACTGTATACTTGTTAGCAATAAGTACATTTCTTGACATTTCCACAATTAATTTTTTTAGGATATAACAATATTGAATAATCTATTAACATATACAATTTGCCCCATATATCTGTAAAGGATTAGTTTCAAGAATCCTCATAGTCACCTGAAGCTGCAGATAGTACCAAATCCTACACTGTACATACTGTATTAGGCTTTTTGCCTATTACATATATTGTACCTATGATAAGAATCTAATCTATAAAGTAGGCACTATAAACGATGAACAACAAATCAGTAATGAATAGTAAAACAGTATAATTAAACTTTCTGTCAAATGCCTTCGGACGGTTGGACCTCAATCGAATACAGGTAGGCTAAAAATGTCTTATCGTGGCAAATAATACTAATTACATACTTCATGTTAAGCGATTTACATAAACGCTTAATTTTGGAATATGTATTACTGAATTCCCAAAGCATTATTTCATCAAATCTTCAGTATTCTAATCACAGTACAACTTGCCTCAGTCTATAATCCTAATAGCTATACTCTAGAAGCATTATATAGTATATCATATCTTATCTAATCATTTGCAATGTCAATACATATCTCCATTAAGATTAATTACTAAAATTATTATCTTAAAGAATTAACAATGGGTTCAAAAATTAAAAAACTAACTGATAGTTCTACAAAATTATATCAACGGAACATGCTATCTCTAAAAACTAATTCAAATATCATGTATGGAAACAATACGATACTAGATATTATAACACTCCACATGATATCATTTCCAGCACCTCTTATTTTGCTCTATCTAACTTCTATTTCTTACTGTTACATCTTTAATTGAAGGTATCAGTTTTGTAATGATTCATTCACTTTCAAACCTGCGTAACTACAAATATTAAAGCATAAAGCTATCTGCTCAATGACTTTACAGAACAATAAGATGTAAGGGATCTTTACAGACTCATTATTCATGAGCTTAGTCGAAATCTACAAAAACATTGACAAGATTATTTCGTCCACCCTGATAAAAATGAGATTTATAATTTCTTCTTTGGGAGACTGCCTTAGCATACCGGTAAACTGCTAAACTTGGGAGATGAGGGATAAGTGTTCAAGCCCAAGGTGGGGTGATAGGAAGGCCAGCCAGCTCTAATTCCCCAAATAGTGAAATGCATTGAAAGAGGAGAAACTTTACTACTGCATTAGCATAGGTGCTAATTTGGGTGCGTTCCGCCTTACACTGAAATTCGGCTGACATCACATTTCAGGAACGGAACTCTGACATAAGTCGAGGACCCCCTGTATATATCAACATCTGGGAATTAGCAATTTCAAATTTACACATTTCCAAACCTAAATATTTATCGCTACACAACACATGCCAGTTTTTTCTTTTTCTTTGAAAAATTACTTTCCTGCTATAGTGAATTGTTATTGTTCTTTTCTCAACAGAACACATTAGTCAGGTGTGTCATCCAATAAGACCATTCAAAAAAAGGGCCTAAATATAAAAAAAGGTTTAGTAGTCATGGTTTTTTTACAAATGAGAAGAAACGGCAAAGGTAAACAATACTTAATTAAACAATATACTGTACAAAAAAAATAAATAAAAGTTCTAGTCTATGGAAGGAACAGAACTGTGTTCAGCTACATTTCCAATATGAACTCAAACCTGAATCATAACCATATAAGTACAAAGCCTAACATCACTCCTGAGGCTACTATATGGGTGGAGTTTTATATAATCACAAGTCCCCAAAGTCATACTAGATCCATTTGCCCTAATATTAAACATAAACTTCAAAGGCAATTTACCTCAAAAAGTTAATATTTCAGATTCTAGCAGAGCAATATAACAAAACTTAGACTTCACAATTTAAGCATACACATTCTTTGATTGGATATATTGCCCATATTTCCAAGATACAGTGTTGCCTCACTTATCGCGGTAGTTCGGTTCTGGGACCTGGCGCGAACCAGGAAATCCGCGAAGTAGGATCAGCCTATATGTACATAGATATTTAATATATTTTTACGTTTACACTGTATAAACTGTCCCTGTACTGTTAACATACCACCCTTTACTTCATAGATAACAGCATGCAAACGTAAATTTATATAAAAGTGATAGGAAAACTTACCGTGAATGTGATGATGACGTGACATACATACTCATTTACAATTATTTTTTTGTTTACGTACTGTATAAACCCTCCCTGCACTGTTAAAAAAACACCCTTAACATTATAGATAACAGCAAGCAACGTAAAGTTTTATGAAAGTGATAGGAAAACTTACCGTGAATGTGATGCTGACGTGACATACATACTCATTTACAATTATTTTTTCGTTTACGTACTGTATAAACCCTCCCTGCACTGTTAAAAAAACACCCTTTACATTATAAATAACAGCAAGCAACGTAAATTTTTATGAATGTGATAGATAACATTACGGTGAATGAGGTGATGATGACGTGACATACATACTCATTTACAATTATTTTTTTGCTTACGTGCTGTATAAACCCTCCCTGCACTTTTAAAAAAACACCCTTTACATTATAAATAACAGCAAGCAACGTAAATTTTTATGAAAGTGATAGGAAAACTTACTGTGAATGTGATGATGATGACATGACATACATACTCATTTAAAATTTATTTTTTCGTTTACGTACTGTATAAACCCTCCCTGCACTGTTAAAAAAACACCCTTTACATTATAAATAACAGCAAGCAACGTAAATTTTTATGAAAGTGATAGATAAAATTACGGTGAATGGGGTGATGATGACGTGACATACATACTCATTTACAATTATTTTTTCGTTTACGTACTGTATAAACCCTCCCTGAACTGTTAAAAAAACACCCTTTACATTATAAATAACAGCAAGCAACGTAAATTTTTATGAAAGTGATAGATAAAATTACGGCGAATGAGGTGATGATGACGTGACATACATACTCATTTACAATTATTTTTTCGTTTACGTACTGTATAAACCCTCCCTGCACTGTTAAAAAAAACACCTTTTACATTATAAATAACAGCAAGCAACGTAAATTTTTATGAAAGTGATAGATAAAATTACGGTGAATGAGGTGATGATGACGTGACACAATTATTTTTTCGTTTACGAACTGCATAAACCCTCCCTGCACTGTTAAAAAAAAACACCCTTTACATTATAAATAACAGCACGCTTCGTAAATTTTTGTGAAAGTGATAGATAAAATTACGATGAATGAGGTGATGATGACGTGACACACATACTCATTTACAATTATTTTTTCGTTTACAAACTGTATAAACCCTCCCTACACTGTTAAAAAAACACCCTTTACATTATAAATAACAGCAAGCAACGTAAATTTACATTTCCAATAAAAAAATGAAAATACTGAAAAAAAAAAATTTCAATACTTTAATATTTTTGCGTATACCCATAAAATAAATTAATAATTTATCCAAAAAAAAACCGCGATAGAGAGAGAACGCGAACCAAGTAACGCGAATAACCGGGGTAACACTGTATACTATATTAATGACAACATCCAAATCTAAGGTCAGAAGAGGCTGTACATACTCCATAGATACATATACACTTATGTACCTTATGTATTTGTGCATACGTACATACATAACAGGAAGTTACGGGCTTGGGGATATTTCCCGTAAGCACAGTTAGGTACTTACACTAATGTACCTATGCGTGCCTCTGTGAAGATGCATCACCTGATCACGTACTGTCAATACTACCGCCCTATAAACCATAGAGGTGCTTACTGACAAATTAAAACAGCATGTATAATCAAACTACTTTATATATATACCATGAATACATTAAGATATACTGTATTAGTGTTGAAGTAATGACAGGAGAAATATGAAATAACCGTTAATGTAATACGTTAATGATATGAACTCTGTTTTACGCTAGCACTAAAGATGGGATAAGAGACACAGGTTTTGGTGAAGTGATATAAGCTATTTTAATTTAAAGTTTATGAATTATTCCTTATTATTACAAGCTTTAACAGTGTGCAGTTGAATTAATTAAGTATCATATTACAGGGAATCTATTATACCCAATATACTCATTATCTGAAAACATAGCTCAAAAGTTCATATAGAAACATACCTCAAGTCATGATAAACATACTGAAGTTGAACACATATGCTTCTGGTTACGATATCACTTGATATAAGTTATATTCAATATTTTAAATTTCATAACATTATGAAAAATAAAGTGATATAAGATTTTTCTATAATGAAAGCTTTAGCTTATGTCAACAGACTAAACAAAGAATAGCTTTTCTACCATGCAATGATTTTAAAAATAAAACAGACACACAAATTTGACATAATTCAACAGTACCAATACACCCAATTTGCAGCAAAAATGTTATAAATATATTTTGAGTATCTAACTATACCTTATGTAACTAACCTACCTGAAGTAACCAATTACTGTACTCTACCTAGCCTCTTAAACATTTGCACATAGAATAATCCCCATATTATATCACTGTTAGTCCTCATTATGAGGGTGGTCACAGACAGAGTGCGGCAAGGGAATTAAGGATGGATGCCCTTCCGAACACTCCATAGTGGCCTTGCTCACAGGTCTGCCAACTTCCCAGTCGAGTATTCTAACCACTTGCCTACCGTGGTAACCATATCCTCATACTAATTGTAATTGTAGGTTAGTACCTATAAAGCATAATGTAATTTGCAGACGGTTTCGTTTGTAGTTTTATAGCTATTAAGATTTAGCCATTTGAGGGTATACAAATTGGTTGGAGCTGGGAAATTAAGGCTGGCTGCCCTTCTTAATATCATGCGCTGAGCTTGAATACATTTCTGTCCATTCCAAAGTTAAGTGCTCTAACACTGGGTATCGTGGTCCCATTATGAAATTTGCAACTAAAAATCCAGAATGCATATTGCAGTATTGTTGCACCAAGTCTGGTTAGGTTAAGTTGCAACTGACTATTGGTCGATCCTCTGAGCTCTATGGTAGCGATTTCGGCTATTTCGCCTTCAATATTTACAGTTCTGGTAATTGTATACTTCCACACTCCTTATGAGAAAAAATGTTCATGGCATGTGTTAAGATATTAAGTTAGGCTAAGTGGGCTTGATTAGTTCACCTTTTTTTAAACGATTGCTGATGTAAATTACAATTTTTTGAAACATAATACCACAGTTTCCAAGCAGTAATAGTTTAATTTCACACCCGAATGAGTGAAATTAACATACAAATCATTAAAAAAAAATATATATTCTAAAAACTAATATTCTTTATTAACAACTCGCTTTTTAACTAGCAGTGAAGTAACCTAAACCTAGCAAAATAGGGGGGTCCTTGGTTTACGATGTCCTCAAGTTACAATTTCGCAATTTTGACGCCTCACCCATGAATAATTTTGCATCTTTTTGGATAATTTTTGCCCTGCATTATGTCTCCCAAGCGAAAAGCAGATTATTCTTGGAAGTGAAATGCTCGGAAAAGGGAGAAACTTTACTACTGATTTGGTATAGGTGGGTGATGTAGTTGCTTATATAGGTGTGTTCCGACTAACGCTGAAAATCAGGTTACATCATGTCTTTAGGAACGGAACTGTGACTTAAGTCGAGGACCCCCTTATTAAATATTTCACATGATTTTCTCCTAACCTGGGGAGTGTGAAAGTAAACCTATTCCTTTTCGGATCTTGTAAAGAAAAGTAACCCCAAGTGGTATAGGCCTATTTAAATTAACAAAATCAAGTCACCTAACCAAACCTAATAGTTTAAGGGATTATTAAACTTTACATGGGATTCTGGGATCACAATACTCATGTTTACTAGATCCACCTTTCCCACTTTGCCTCCTCCCCACCCAATACAGTACTGTGGAAATGAATTAATTAAGGAATTATAACCATAATTGCTAATTACCAAGCACTCACCAATGGCAGGGAGGTCCTTAACAGCGAAGAGCGATTACCCAGCGGTGGCAATGGGTAACGGCGGTTAAAGGCAGCCAGTCTGAAATTATGTCCAAATATGTCAAAGAGTATTTGATGGTGACTGAGAAATATACAGTTTTCTCTCCTTAAAAACGCCTTGTGAATAGTGTTAAACCTTTTTGTGAAACTTTGTCCTTTTTTACTAGTTGCCTTTCACATTCAATTCAACTTTGTTAAGGCCTTTTTTTATTGTTCTATTAATCCTTATAAGAATCATGCATGAATATAATATTTTCAAGATATGATAAAATGCTTAAAAGTAGTTTTACACAGAGTTATGTAACACTCTGGTGAATCTTTCTGTTTTTTCCCTGTCTCTACCCTTTGTTTGCTGAGCAGGAAGTGTCTTTTTCTTAAAACTCTGTTAGTAACGTTTCTGACAAGTCCAATTATCCATGTACTTTCTGGGTCATAAGCAATAATACACCTGACCTAACCTAACCGACCTTATTATGCTGTTTCAAGTAGGTCTCGATATTTTTTGACTTTTGAGGCTTTTTAAATGAGTCTGACCTTCAAAATCGTCAGAAATTACTCATTTTACGTTAGGGTTGGTTATGACTGGCAAGGTAAGGTTGGGAGATATTACTTACTTACTTGCTTTAATTCGGTTTTACGTCACGAACTCCCTTTTCTACTAAGGGCTAGGATACTTTAACGATTGTTTTTCGACTTCAGCTCCGTCTCTACAACGTTCTCGCACCTTAAACTTTGTAATATTCACGGACTGTCATTTCAGAAGTATTAGGTTAGGTTTGGTAATGTAATGTTGGGAATTATTTCCGATGGTTTTGACGTTAAGATTCAAAATACCCCCAAAAACTATGAAAAACATAAATTTCACTTTCAAAGGGAGACGGGTGAAATGGTAAAAAATTTACAATTTGTAGATATTCACTTCAACTGTGGAATATCATATGTCCATTCAGGCCTTTCAAGAGATTTTGTACAAAAAAAAATCGAATTTCGTGACCTATGGCAGTCCACTTCTAAGGTCAATATACTATAACTAATATACACAACGAAGAAATATAAAAAAAAATCCAATTAAATTAACTCACTATACTAAACGCGAGTAATTTTTACCCAAGTATAGTCGATAATTGCAATTCACTAAGCTTGGATGTGGAAATAAAATTAAAAAAATCGACTAGGAGACGGGGAGCTACGAATATTGGATTCTTTCCCTTGTGCACTATTTGGTAAATATATTTAAAACAAGAGAGCCAATTTCTTGTTGAAGTATCGATTGAATAAAGAAATAAATAGCCAAGTCAGACTTGAAAAAGTTTTGGATTTTCTGGGCCCGTTTTCTCTCGAGCTGGGATGCATCTTATTTAATTATTTAAAATTAATATATAATTGAAAATAAATAGATGGATAAATAAATATATATTGAATAAGTATCTTAATCAATTACTTATTTTCCCTTCAAAATTTATATACATCATATTTGTAATTACATATTTAATTCAGGCCATTTTAATATTATAATTTTTATTTTTGGCAATACATATAGATAATAAAAATAATGATAAAGCATTTATTAGAAAAAACAGAAACCATATTCAATTTATTTTGTCCATATTTTACGTCCAATGTCATTTCGCCTCGTAGAAGTCTAAATTGATCGACAATTATAAGCACATTAAAACTTTTTTGTATCAATGTATAATCATATCTTGCATTCTATGTAAGGTTTTATCTTATTAAACACTGAAAGAGTTATTAAATTAATTTTAATGACACTATTAATGCGATGCACAGTGGCAATCTCGAACCAGTTGGCCATTCATTTCTATAATAATAAAACGTTATACGTACCTTAAATTTCTGAAGATACGTCTAAACTTACGTTTGGGTATGGAAAGTGGTTAGAATACTCGATGGTGCGAAGTGTCAGGACAGTAACTGAGCTCACATCGGGGGCGCAAGGCATGGCATCCAGCCAATATTACAAGTAGTAATTCTCCAAAGCCAATGTGTCCAACTCCAAAATAGGGATTAATTAGTATTAAAACGTACGACGTATATTTTTGCATATTCGTTTTTATATTTCGTGTACGTTTTTCGGCAATTCCCTCCCACTCGTAAGACATACCTTTGCAGAGAGGAACCGCCAAAGCTGAATCTACAGAGTGCTCGATTCTGGAAGTGATGGACCCACGTTCGAAACCACGATTGAGCGATATTGAGGGCATCCAGTCTTAATTCCCCATCCGTAGGTCATCTGTGTCCACCCCAAATGCGGTGAGGACTACTAATGACCAAAAAAAAAAAAAATGAGAAAACAGGTAAAGTGATGATTAATGTATTTATATACATATTTTCCCGGTTTTACGTCACGGACTCCCTTTTCTACCAAGGGCTAGGATGGTTGCCTTCTTGCGAAGGACTTGTTTTGGCAGATGTAATCCTTACCCTGAGTGCATGCCCTTGCTAACCTCAGACCGTGACGGGGCGCGTACCCTCGACCTGACGCCTCAGAGTCTCGGACACTACCGCTTGAGCCACGGTGTATTTATATACATATAAAAGCTATAATTCCCTTTATAAGTAGGTGGCTGGTTTAAAGCAAAAACAATTGGGCTCTGTGAAATAGAGGGTAGGGGGATTCCCATTCCCCTTTTGGCACCGTATTTAATTGATTTTTACGACGCACAGTGGGGCATGGTGGACATATTATTGCTCCCTCCTCCCTGGGTATGACATTTAATAGCGTATAAATGGTACATCTACACACCCGAAGGTAGGTTAGGTTAAGGTATTTGTTTACTTTAACACACCTAGTTAGGAAGAACTTATGACAAGAAACGCCTTGATAACTGAAATTATTCATTATATATATATATATATATATATATATATATATATATATATATATATATATATATATATATATATATATATTAAATGTTTATGTTTTCAGTTCACTTATTTTGGGTGTTGAAGTAAACATTTACATAGGTAAGTTCATCCTCTTTTAAGAATCGAGTAGGTTATTCTTGCTGGGAAGATGAAATCCATAAAATTTTCTTTTAATATGCTTTAAACTTAAACGATTGTATTAATGAATCTTAATTCAGTGCAAAATTAAAATATAGATGTGGTCAAGTTATACATACAGTATTTGGATACATATGACAGCTACACTCAGGTTAGGTTATGCTTCAGTAGGGGCTGAAGGAGAGTACGAGCGTGTAACATGCCAAAATGAAAATCAAAGATTTTCTTACTAGTTTGCTAGTGAAAGTCTGGGGCACTTAGCTTCCTGGTCAAGAGTGCAAATACTATGTACAGTCTAATTGATAAGAATTGGCTAACAATGTATTGGAAGCCCTGACATTATGACCTTTTTAACTAGTTTACCAACTTATAGCCTGTACTGAAGATCTGAAACTTAAAACTTTTACGAAACAGGCTTGTAATTCGTAAACACTTCTGCATTTCTGACTTTAAAGCATCATATAATATCGTTTCAGATAGTTTTGTAACATGTTTGTTTTTTCACTTGACTGCCATGTTCGTGTTATTGATTAATGTTATTCATGTATGGATGTAATTTATTTATTTAAAGGATTGGAAGTATTTACATTAAATTGCAGTTATTGTTTTTGTTCCCTAAGCTACCTTTCCGAACAGCCCCTAGTCCTTAAGGAAGGCTACTGCCAACCTCAGCCTTTTCCTCACAGCTCTCAGGGAGTGTATGTTGTGTTTGTGGCAAAAATTGCCTCTACTACAGTCCTTCGTGAAGACTCCCTCTAGCTGGAAATAATGAGAGCAATCCAGGAATCACATTAAATTGCAGTTGATAGCCGGGGATAAAGAGTGGAAAGGCAGATGTGTGAACTATTAAGAAATCAGAGAGAATATCTTTTATTATGTTAATTACTATTATTTTTATAGGTATTACCACCATTAAAGGCTTTGTTTTAATAATAAATTTAAATCAAGCTAATAGCAAATATTTATGAAATTTATCCACTGTATATCTGTTTGGTCCTTTTTAAAATCAGATACATCTTATGTTTCACCAACAACATCTTTGAGGTTTAATAGGAGCCAGGAGTATTACATAATCTTATTTAATTTGTTTATGAGTTGAATGTTGTGTTGTTTAAGATATGACTAAATAATGGTGGATGTTAGAGAACATCAAAGGAAATATTACGTAGCATTCCACAGTAAAAGGGTTGAGACTGTTGTTGTGGATCCGGTAAGAAGCTCGATTTGGGAGCTGAGGGATCTGCAGTCGAGCAGGACAATAGAAAAACCATAAATTTATATATATTTAACTTAAAAGAAGTAATTTTTAGACATCAGTGGTACAGATATTAAATATACTGGGTCATATGTTTTAGGTATTGTAAATTCGATTGTATGCAAAGGGTATATGAACCAGGAGTTCATTGACTTCATCCTGTAGCAGTAGGAAAGACTTCGCTACTATGGCAGAGCTACCTATGGTAAGTTGAAGGCTGCTGTAATTTTTATATATTTCAAGTTTATTTCTCAGCTTTATTCCTATTTTGTTAAAAAATTACTATAAATCAATGTTTTTGAGATCTTTTAGGAATATGTGGTCAACACAGTGAAGTTAATTTCTTCCACATACAAAACAAATTAAATCAAATTAATTTCATAGATGTAACAACTTTGTTTTTCCATTGGAGAGTTTATTGATTGTTCATATAGGTTTTCGTGAGAAATATTGGAAAAAGCATTTCAATTCTTAACAAAAGGTCATATGAATAAATCATCCATTTTGTTGCTACTAAGTAAAGTTTCGTAAAACAATTTTTATTTCAGTATTTTCTTTTTATGAACAGGCAGTGGATAACAGCACAATTATCCAGGCCCCAGCATACCACCTGTTGAGAAATGCCATTGCACCAGCCATAGCTCAAGTTTTTGTAAGTAATTTTCGGGACACAGATTTTGTGCAGAAGAGACTGAGTGAAGTTAAGCCATCAGGATCACAGCATCATCCACTGCAACCTATTGATTTTGATTCTATATCCTTGTTTGAGTTCCTCAAAAAAGTACACAATAGAGGAAAAAAGGAGGAAGATAAAAAAAGAAAGGCAAATAAAAATGTTACAGTCATCCCAGAGTCTCACACAGGCCCCAGGACGTTACACATAAATAATCTGAATGATAATGAAGATCTGTTAAGTAAACTCAGAGTGAAAGAGTTTTTTAACCCAAAAAATTTTGCATATCTAGCTGAAGAATTAGGAAAATTAGATGTCACTCTCCTCCTTACCCTAGTTACAAATGCGATACTGCTCTTTAGCATTCCACCAGAAGTGCTAAAAGCAGTTGATGAAATTAAGGATGTAAGAAACGGTCTCAATCATTCAGGAAGGAAAGTGAAATATGAAGAGTGTCAGAAGACATTTGAGCTGCTGTGTTGCTCTCTCGAAATAATATATAGATATTTGGGTAGGAGTCTGAGTGACCTTCAGGAAAAAGAGAGGGAAGCCAGAATGCTTTGGAATATTGATCCACATATATTATTTCAAGATATGCAAAGTGAGTAATAGCATTTTAATATCTTCACATAATATTAAGCTGTTCATATTAAATTGTTTCATTATTGAGCAACATTCAATAGAGTACAGTAATTTTGTTATAATGCACTTGACATTCATTTGAAATTTGAACAAAGGATATTGATGAATGATGTGTTTGCATGATATTCGTTTCAGACTGGTTACAGCTTTGACATAAATTTTATCAACATTTGAATATTTAATCAAATCTTGACTGAATGTCATGCGGTTTTTTCTTTCTTCGTCTGGCAGAAGGCATTAGAGATGTGGTTATACAATGCATTTTTAGTTTTTTGTATAAAATATGTACAGTATCATGATATTTCATGAGAAACTTCATGAATAGTCATACAACGAGTTTCCTGGCTCACAGCTTGCAATTTCTTGATGGGTTGTCCTCCATTGATATGGAAAACAACCTGGGTTTGAGAACATCTATGGTACATGTTTCTTGATGGAATTTTCTTCTGTTGATTGGAAAATCCCTCTGGTTTGAGATAATCTGTAGTAGATATTTCGTGCTGGGATTATCCTCTTTTGAAGTGGAAAACCATCTGAGTTTGAGATCATCTGTGGTGGATATTTTGTGATGGTATTGACCTCTTTTGAAGTAGAAAATCATATGAGTTTAAGATCATATGTGATGGATATTTCGTGATGGAATTGTCCTCTGTTAATGTGGAAAGCAATTCGGGTGTCTTATCATCTGTGGTGGATATTTCGTGATTACTTAATCCTGTTAATGTGAAAAATCATTTGGATTTAGGATCACCTCTGGTGGATGTTCATTTCTTCCTAATTTGAAATGCTAGTAGGCTACTACTACTGATGTTACATAATGCTAAAACAGCCCCTCCCATAAACTAGTTGCAATGTTCGAGAGAGTGTTAGTTAAAAATTATCCTCATTATGATGCAAAATTTCATGTATTTAAATTTCTCTTAATGCTCCCTCATTTTTGAAAATCAAAGTATCTCCAAGTGCATTATCAATCTCTATGAGACTTGATGCTCCTCCCAATTGCAATGATAATATTTTGCCACTGGAGATAACATAACTTGGGTCTGTCTTACATTGGAAAAACTTCTCTATTATTTCCAATTTATTTTATGTGGAACTTTGAAAAGGAAGATTAAATATTGTTTGTACATGACATCGTGTATTAGCCAACTTTGTATATGCAAAATATCGTAGGTGGGATTAATTACTTTCAGGGGAAACTTGAACACTTACAGCAGTCATATAGATGGGATGGTAGCTAGGAGATGGGAGGTAGTATGTAAGGTTGTAAAAGTGGTAAATTACCTAGTAAGACATCGCAAGAGAGTTTGAGCAAAAGTTATGGATAAATTGGAGGATGAAGAAATGGAAACTATTGATTTTGGTGGAAATCATAATATGTCAATGATATATGGAAAAGAAGTGACTGATTGACGAGTGGTAAAAGAAGGGATATAGGTAGAGTGAGTAAATTATTGGTGTAGTGAAAGATGAAACCAGTGTATGAAATGTACCTCCTAGAGGGAGGGGGGCTAGAATATTTCCTGTATGTTCCCCTGCATGCCATAAGAGTCGACTAAATGGAGCATAGCGAGGGAACTGGGAATCCCCTCCTCTGTATTTTCTTTTCCCAAAGAGTTAGTGGATATTGCCTTAAGTCAGCCACTCCCCTTATAAGGGGACAAATGGCTTATGTATATAGATAGACATACAAGATCAGAAACCTCTTCAATGGAAGGATTAGAAGTTGTAGTGCAGTTAAGTGAAATTAATTTAGGAAGTTGGAAGAATTACAGATAATGATAATGACCAGAATGAAAGTAATATAAGCTTTAACCCTTTTTTGGTAAGCTGTCAAAGCAATTAATTACACCTCAGTGCAGGGGTGTGGCTGGCTCGCCTCAGAGAAAAAATGTTGTAACGTCTCCCTCGACATCTAACTGGTTACTGAATCATTTAAGTAACTCCAGCGAGTTAAAGCATTGACTTTATGTATAGCATAACGACTTCTAATAGCAGACTTCAGTTTCCTTTTCACTTCCACTTGAAGGAATGGCACCCATTTTGAAACTATGAGATTGGCAAATACGTCATACTCGCAGTGAGTGAGATATTTCCAACAGTTGTCTGATTTGCAGGGAAAGTGTTAAGGTGGAGAGTTAATAATTTTAGGGTTGTGGAGTAATGGCATTACTCTAGTATATCCATTGTTTCATTGGAGCTTCGACAGGGAAGAATGGATCATCTAGCACTCCCTTCCCTTCTGAATTTGGTTTTTCTGACCTTACATTGCAGCTCAAGGGGTGAGAATAGGCAGAATAAGATAAAGTTTTCCTGCTTTAGATTTGTTTTTATTTTTATTTTGGGAGGGGTTGCTGCCACTGTTCTAGCTTTTGTGGAAAGGGATGGTGTGCGAATACTGTACAACTTTCATATTGTTTTGGTACTACTTTCAGGAGATTTGAAACGAGAGCTTTCAGATGATGCGATGGCTATTGTGAGTCATGGCATTCCACATCCTTACGTGCAGCCTACATTAAAGGATACAAGGTATTCATTACTTCTGCTTTAACAAGTGGTGTGGAAAACATTTAGTAAGCAAGTTGTCTTACTGTTTGATATATATATATATATATATATATATATATATATATATATATATATATATATATATATATATATATATATATATATATATATATATATATATATATATATATATATATATATATATATATATATATATATATATATATATATATATATATATATATATATATATATATATATATATATATATATATATATATATATATATATATATAACTACCTAATGTTAATGTTATTTTACTTATATGAAACACCTATCTTGTAACCATCATATTTCAGAGGTGAGACCGCTGTTATCGAGAATATTGAGGAATTCCTGAATTCAGACAGATACCCTGTGTTTCTTTGTGGAACTCCTGGTTCTGGAAAGTCCACCATTTTGCAGAAACTCCTTTATAACTTTTATCACTCTGACAGTCATCAGCTCAACTATGGATTAGTTATATATTTAGTTTCTGCAGACAGACTTACAAGCCTCTGTGATTTTAGAGATGCAGTACAAAAGAAAATCCGTAACAGTTGTCCAAATGCTGTATTGAAGCATGGCATTGATGCTATATTAAACATGATTTACTGTGGTATTAATACATTATTTTTAGTTAGTTGGAATGTTAATAGTGTTGAAGGCAATGTAAGAAATTTATTTGGTGGCAAATGGGTCATGTGTACCCAAGTCTCTGACTGTGAAACAACACCACTGTATCACGCAATCAGAGTAATGCCCCTTAATGATACTTTAGTAAAGCAAGTTTTATCTTCTTTCATCTCGGATCCTGGGCAATACCAGCTTGTGTTGGATTTATACGATAGTTGCAGTTACAAGGGTCTGATCGACAGTCCAGATATTGTTGCTATTTTTTCAGAAACTAGAGTGAAAACTCCTAGTAGGCAACTCCTGCTGAACTACATTGATAAGAAACTGAATGGCTTGCAGAATTTCAGTGCGGAATGTAGAGCTCTTGGAAAGATTGCATTCAGTTTCATGCTAGTAAATAAAACTGAATATCCGAAAGATGCTCTCTGTGGTGTATGCGATGAATTGAAACATGCCCTTCTGATTCCACACAGGAACAATACATATGCTTTCAAGTACAGGATTATTGAGGACTTACTTGCTTCTTTGTATGTTTTATCAGAGACTGAATCCGCTTGTAAGCAATGGCTTCGACAGGTCCCTCTTTTCAAGTCTGTCTTCAGATATACTTGTGCTAAATGGAGTGAGAGTGAGGAAGTACTTCAAGCAAATCTTAGGCATGTGGAGTTATACCTTAAAAAGTATTTTGGTATTGCTGGTGAAAACAAGGCTTCAGTGAAGTATGACATATTGCAGGCTGCTGAGGAATACTCTAGTCCAGCCTCTTTTACAAAATGGCAGTTTCTTATAAGTCTAGCTGAGTGTTGTGATTTTCAAGATGATATGATGCAATTGTTGTGCGGCTTAGTAGCAAAGAAATCTATCTGGACTTTCAAATGTAAGTTTCTAGATGGCGACAAATTGTCAAGTTTAAAGAGGATACTGAGAAATATAAAACTTACTGAAGATGTCATTATTAGGATTGAGAGTGGATACATAGCAAAAACTCTCATTGAAGTCTGGCACATGCTAAGTGATCTGCCAGGATTAAGTAGATATGTTTCCATCGAGATAACTATACGATACAAGAAGAGAGTTCCCTTGTCAGTGGAGTGTGGCCTCCCTCTACTGTCGAGAAGCATTGCCGAAGTCCAGAACTCTATTTATATCACCAAATATGCAGGACCTTTCATGTGCTCAGATACACCTGAGTTCCTTAAATGTAGATGCATGAGAAAGCTTAAAGTATTAGATGTGTCAGTCTATGATACAAAATCGTTAGTGGAAGTCCTTTCGTGTGAGGGATTATCAAATCTTGAAGTTATACGTATTAAAGTACATTTAAGAAAGCAAGAAAGGGATCCAGAAAACTTTCAGAAGCTCATATTACCTCGTTTACCCAAATCGGTGTCTTTGAATCTCATTATAAGCTATTTTGACAAACTTGCTGATTTCTTAAATCTCATTGATAATCCCGCGAGCTTGCATTCTCTCGTTATCCATAAAATGCGTATTAGAAATAATTTTCAGCTTAATTTCTCTGCTTTTGAAAATTTAGAATCTCTCTTCATCAACTTCCATGATGCTGCAGCTTCACATCTGGAAACTGAGGAGCTAAATTTGACTGGTCAAAACGGAATTGAGCCATTAGAGATAGAAATGATGGATGTAGAAGCAATGGAGACCGAACAGATATGTAAAGGTGAACTAGATCATAAAGAGCATCTACCTCCTGGAGGCCAATGTGACAAGACTCAGGACCTGCCTCATTGTTACTGGATGTTTGAGCTGTCCATGAAGCTCCATCTTCCAAGGAGTTTGCAGAGGCTTTTGTTGAGGAATGCAGGTTTTTGTAATGATTCAAATAGTTTCCACCTAATTGAGCCTTGGAAAAAAAATAATATTCATAGATTAACCATTTTGGATTCTCACATCACAGTGAAAGGTGTGCGAAAGATATTGGCCACCCACGTTGCTGGTGGAGATGAAGAAGTAGAGACATGTATGCAGATGAAGAGGGCTCGTATGTCAGGCATGAGTAATAATTATATTCTCAGAGAGTGTCTCGCTAAAAATCCACGTTTAAGCAAGGAGGAGCGTGAGATGAGACGGAGAAATAAGCCAGAAGGCAAAGAATTAATTATTACTTCTCAGGTGAATCTGTGCCATTGCTGTCAACAGTTTCCCTGCTGCAGTCAACTGGCCCTAGAAAAGGGTTCCCATGATACTCTGTTGGATGTAGTAGACTTAATTCAGGATGCATATGAATATAATCTTCTTAGTCTAAGTTATAACAGTGAAATAGTTACTATTAGAAAAAACTTGTGTGGAGATTTACGGGTTCACTGTTGTCTTATGCGCTTCAGTGACACCACAATAAGAGACATTAACAGGAGCGCAAATGAGGATCTCAAAAAATTCTTTAAATCCTTAGTGCTAGCGCAGTACATCACCCTAGAATCAACCGACCTAACAGTCTTTGGTGCAGAGGCTGTTTGTAGGGAAATAATAGAATTAAAGAAGGCTTTCTCTTCGTTAGAATGTCTTGAGCCATTTTCCCTCACAGTTAGATCCACATATCATCCCGTGGCAGAAGAAGTGGAAAATAGTTCATTCATATATTTTCTGAAGCATGAGGAAAATCTGGCTCAGTTTAAGTTTTGTTGTCACTGTGAAAAAGAGTCTCATTATATTAAAAAGACAATGGATAGTGTAATTTATTTCAATGACAGACTGTTAAATGTAGAATGACTCAGAAAACTTTGAATATCTTGCAAGTGATTCTTCTACAAAATTTTACTCCTTGTAAAGAGTTTTCGTACTTGTAAATCATTTCTCAAACATTTTCTTCTCAAATTTAAAGCATCACTGTCTACAGAAGTACTTTTGAAATTTTGATATTTTTATCACAAATGTAATTCATTCTCTCTCTCTCCTCTCTCTCTCTCTCTCTCTTTATATATATATACAGCAATCCTTCGCCATATCGCGATTTGCCTTCTGTGAATTCAGTTCATCGCGGATTTTTTTGGCTAGCATATGTATTTTATATCTCTGATTTTCTGGGTATATCACGTGAATCCACGATATGTAGAAATTTTAAATTTCCAGTATTTTCATTATTTTGTTGATAAAAAAAAAAGAATTTCCTAGCCTAAGAATAATAAAACAGTAAAAAATAGTAAAAAACATAAATTTAAACATGTAACTCACAGCATTGCCTCATATACAATACGATACCGGTATTGGCGTTTCGGAAAACGCAAAGGGTCGCACCTACGTGTGATAGTACATATTAAAATTTCTAGTATTTTCATTATTTTATTGATAAAAAAAAATATTTTCTAGTCTAAGAATAATAAAACAATAAAAAATAGTAAAAAACAAATTTAAACATGCAACCCTGCACCATATAAAATTCGATACCGGTATTGGCATCTTGGAAAATGAAAAGGGTCGCACGTACATGAGATAGTACATATTAAAGTTTCCAGTATTTTCATTATTTTATTGATAAAAAAAAGTATTTCCTAGCCTAAGAATAATAAAACAGTAAAAAATAGTAAAAAAAAACAAATTTAAACATGTAACTCTGCACCATATAAAATATGATACCGGTATTGGCGTCTGGGAAAATGAAAAGGGTCGCACATACGTGAGATAGTACATATTAAAATATCCAGTATTTTCATTATTTTATTGATAAAAAAAAGTATTTCCTAGCCTAAGAATAATAAAACAGTAAAAAATAATAAAAAACATAAATTTAAACATGTAACTCTGCGCCATATAAAATATGATACCAGTATCAGCGTCTTGGAAAACGAAAAGGGTAGCGCCTTCGTGAGATAGTTCACAGGATGCTATTGGCTGATGGGTGGGAGACGATGAATCACAGAATTGTGTTCTGTATACAGTACTGGGGTCTGATTGGCTTTTTGATTGAAGCTTGATTCTCCCAGCATCTTCCATTGTTACGCCTCACCCATTCAGTTATTCACATGTGCGCCTTTCTCGTTGTGCCTCTTATTACGTTGTGCTTGTGTTTTTTTTGTGAAACTTTAGTATTTCAACCCCTGCACTGCCGCCCAAGCGTCCCTCATCTTCTAAGGCTTCTGGTAGTGGGCCTAAGCGGCAGATGTTGACCATTGCAGATAAGGTAAAACTGTTAGATATGCTGTTATTAATAAAGTAAAGGGTGAGTTGTTAACAGTGCAAGGAGGGTTTATACAGTAAAGGTAAAAATAAATGTAAAATACCTGTAATAAATATGGTGCTGCTACTTCGTGGATTTTCACCTCTCTCGGGTAGTCCTGGAACCGAACCCCCACGATAAACGAGGGATTACTATACTGTGATATATATATATATATATATATATATATATATATATATATATATATATATATATATATATATATATATATATATATATATATATATATATATATTATAGTTGAGCATCAGAGATGAATTTTAAGGTATTAAGACAGCTTGTTTCAGATATCAACTTTGAAGATTTGTATCGAGAGATTTCACTCCCATGGAAGTACAGGTGTCTTCGCTGGATACTATCTTCAAAATGAAGTCCTCATGCAGTAGTAGTAAGTGAAGTAAACGAACTTTTGAAGGGCATCCTTCATTATCTGGTTATGAAACAAATCACATGAAAAAAGACGATGATGAAGGATGCCCTTCAAAAACTCGTTTACTTCACTTACTACTACTGCAATGAGGACTTTGTGTTGAAGATAGTATTCTGTAAAGAAACCTGTACCTCCATTGGAGTGGAATCTCTCGATACAATTCTTCAGAGTTGATATCTGAAACAAGCAGTCTTCATACCTTAAAATTCTCTCTGATACTCAACTATGATATAAATGTTCCAGAGTTACCTTCCCTTCAAGATATATATATATATATATATATATATATATATATATATATATATATATATATATATATATATATATATATATATATATATATATATATATATATATATATATATGCGCACACACAGTATACTCTATACCTCATTTAATGAAGTGGATCATTTCCCAAAGACCATTTCTAAGTCAGATAAAGCATATAAGATAATAATTGTCAAGTCATAGTTGATAATATTGTATAAGAAATAATGCAGTTCAAATGAATGTCATTGAAAATGTACTGTAGTATATCACCAATCATAATTTATATATATTTTTGTAACTTATAACACAACCTGTACTACACCACATGCCTACTGTGCAAGTTTTAATTTTGGAAGTCATTTGCCTGTTTTTATTTTAATTCTCACAATTTCACTTTCCTCATGTTGCTCACATTCTTTAATTTGCAGTTTTGCCTTCAACCTGCATAGCTTCACTTTATGCATTGTGCAGTTACCTCATCTCAAGCAGTGGAAATGTTTCGATACAGTGAAAAAAGGTGTATTCATTCCTAAATTCAGTCAGTATCTTGGCTCTATTTGAAAGTTCACCTTGCATGCATGTGGATCCTTAGCAATTTTGTATCCACTACAGGCTCGCTAGGCCTGTCACAGCTTTACTTTTGCCGTTTGCAGTATTCAGGGGGCACTACGAGAAGTGATAGCAGATAATAGACTTTAATAGTAGCTTTTACTCCTTGATCCATGAGTTGACTCGTTGATGTTGTGCTGGGGTAAAAAGAAAAAATCTTGTCATGTTAGGATGGATTGCTAGTAGCATTGTGAAGAATAACCTGGATCTTGATTTGGATATCAGCTTCATAGCAAGTTTTTAAGGCTGCAATTAAATAAATTTGACGTAAAGCATTCTCAGACAAGACCATAGTCTTCCAAGACTTTACTTTTTATTTTGCTGCAATAGTATCCTGACTGCTTATGCTTATTGGTATTTTAAAGGCTCATAGTATGGAAATAATGAAGTCTTTCTGTTCTGTATATTCCCCATACTTCTTATATAGCTGAGATTCAGAAGTGATAGTAAGATAACTTGTATTTAATATTGCATTATTTAAAGAGAATTTCCATTAAGTATTTCCTCTTAACACTTGCACTATTGTCGCTTTAAATATTCTGTCTGGCACTTGCTTTGTTGTCTCTTTATATATTCTGTAAGACTTTTGCACTACACTCTTTAAATGTTCCCTCCTACAGTTGCACTAGTCTCATAATTTATTCCCTCTCTCACTTATACTACTGTTTGTTTTATATATTCCCCCAGATGCGTGCACTACTGTCTCTTTAAATATTTACTTTGACACTTGCTATTGTCGTAAATATTCTTGCAGACATTTGCTCTACAGTCTCTTTAAATATTTCCTCTGACGCTTGCATTACTCTCTCACTTTCTTCTTATGATGGAGTAAAGATATATCTTTTGACATAGAACGAGGGAGGATTGACCTCAGGTTCTATAGTATGGCTGACGAGTTTGCAAATTATGATGCCAAGGAAAGTCATATACTGTATATATAGTTTTTCGGTTACAGTCATGTATCACTTTTACTCATCTTAAGACACTGTATATAGTATTATCATTAATCAACGTATATGCATTCATTAACTCATGTTTGTTTTGTACTTTATTTTCTACTATATTTTGACTGTATTGGATATGTTTATCAAAAGATGGTACAAAATTGTATCATGAGAACTATTAGAAGTGTGTTGATATTTTTCAATAAATAAAAAAAAATTTGTTACTAGTATGATTCTCTTGTGATATGATAAGTTTTAAACCTTTTTGATATATTTCACATTTGTACTCGGGAAGTTATAGTCGTGCAAAATGGATTGGAGATGGGTGGCTTGGTAACAGCTATGAAAGGGACAGTGTATATTTTCCAAACTCACTTTGAGCTGAAACCTCAACCCACATTGCCTTTAGAGCATGTAAAACACATCACCAACGTGAATAAATGGCTAGACATATCCCTAGCTCCAATCTGTCTGTATCCTGCCCCATTCGAAGGGGGATTAATAGTGACACATAAAGCACTAGATTTGAAGCATGTAGTGTCAAGCGTGTTATACTAGATTAGAGGCATATAGTGCCAAGCATGTTATACTAGATTAGAGGCATACAGTGCTAAGTGTATAGTGTTGAGTATGTTGCACTATATTAGTGACATATAGTGCCAAGCAGATTATATTAGATCAGTGTCATATAGTGCCAAGTATGCTATACTAGCTTAGTGGCATATAGTGCAAATCATACTACAGTACAGTATAACATTCTGTTATAATCAACTTTTGGATTGTAACAACTGAAAAAATATTCAAAGAACTAGAAGATAAAGGAGTCGATGTGTTGGAGAAATTTAGAGTTCTGTAATAGTAGCATGGCTTAGAAATCTGATAATGACCCCTTTTCTAGTAAGGGCTAGGGCGATGCCTCCTTTTTAAAGGACTTTGGTTTTGGCAGAGTGTAACCGTTACCCCCAGTAAATTCCCTTTCTAACCTCAGACCATGGTAGGTCTTGAACTAACTGGTAGTGCAAGACGAAGCAGAGTTGCGTGCACTACCACCTGGCCATGGTGGCCACACAGTATGGCTTAGATATTTACTTTAAGAAAAAGCTTAGAATATTTGTCATGTATCGACAGCCATTTTCAGCATCAATATCATAACATAGTGGGTTTAAAGGATCATTCATTTTTAGCAACAAGTTTTATGCTCACTGAAAAAAAAAACATTGAAGATAACACAAAGGTGTAGAAGGTGTAAAAATACTCTTATAAACTTATAAAACTTTATATATAGGTTGTCAAAGTTAACATTTTGTTTGTAAAGTTTAAAAGGTTCTAAAGATAATAAAAGTATAAACGTGTATTGTTCATATAAAAATGTAATTATTTGTCGTGATTTCAATATATAGTGTTTAAGAAGAAAAATTAAAGTTGATAGGAATATTATAATAATAATAATGATGATAATAATAATAATAATTTTTTCATTTAAAGTTTTGTACTTTTACTCTACTAAGTTTTGGTTATATTATTATTATTATTTATTATTATTATAGATGACTTGCAATACATATGAATGTTAGTATTAATCCTTTATAGCAAGAACTGAGATCTTCTCTAAAGCATTCAATCCTATTTAGAGGCTTTTGTAACATATCCATTCTCTATACTCTTGCAAAGTAAATAAAAAAGAATATTTCGATTATGAAGTAAACAAAGATGATTTTGTATGTTGCGTGATATCTTGAAATGAAACTTGTGCTGTATGACCACATACAGCTGGAATAAGACTACTTAAATGCTGATTAATTGTGAAGCTAACAAAAGAGAGTGCAAGACTATTGGCATTAGCTGCATTTTGGGTAATGTGCGTAGGACAGACTAAGCCAGGTAGAGCCCAATGCAAAAGGTGACTATTATTATGATAAATTTTATACAGCATGCAGAGTGAACATATGGTGAGTCTGTGCCACAGGCCGGTACTTAATTCAGGAATTCGAGATTTATCTGCGCGCAAGATTTTATCCAGTAGTCTAAGATGAATATCTATAGCCGACGACCAAACTGGGGAGTAGTGCTCCAGACTAGGAAATATAAGAGAAAACAATTCATCATATTTGTCATCAAAAATCTTTTGACTTCTTCGTGTTGCCAATATTTGCGCAGCTGTGAAAGATATTAATTCATTATTAGGTGCTGATTACTCATAGTTGTAAACTTCCATATCTTGAATGACTGGGGCAAGATGTAAACCAATTAGAGATATAGTATCCCTTCTAATCCTTCTCAGAAACTTTTGCCTCATTTGTGGACAAGAAGTATGTTAGTATTTATTACTTTTTCATTTTTGTTTCACAGAAGTTATATCCATTTCTTGCAGGCTGTTTATAATACTGTACTGGTAATCATATTACTACTTCAGAGGTTATTGCATTTTATAGTCAAGTTTCTATAGTATACTTAAAATTATAGGATAATACAGCACATCCCTTTTTGATCATTTGAGCTTTACATGTACATGCCATTTCATCTTTATAGTCTTTAAATTTTATATTGTGTTTTGCTGAAGTAGAAGAATGGTTACAACGGAAAAACAAACTATTTCAGGGCGTTATCAATTCCCTGCCCATCTACGAACATTTGCTGTTGTGTGAAGAGAAAAAATTTGGAAGTTTGAGATTGACAGCCATGCACTCCCTTTTCCCTCTTAGTCTGTTTCAGGTACTCTGGATTTTGTTTCCTTAAGATAGATTATTTAAAGATAGAAAATGCTAGCTAGATGCTGTGTACAAGGTTTGTATCTTTTTTCATCTTGATATAATACTAAATTATATTTTCATTTTTTAGACTGCTCTCTCCGTTGAAATGTGTATGGAATGTTAATAAATAATTTTGTCATTACTTGTTTCATATGAGAATATGGAATGTTTCTGCTTTCTTCAGAAAACCCATCTAAGGTTATCTATAGTTTTCTACCAATGAATATTTGGATCTAAATAGACCATATTTAGGTATATCACTCCAGGTTACCATATAACATCACACATATATAAGGTCTTATCGTTTAGTTTTTGGAGCTTTACTTACTTACTCTATGCCCTCTCTTTGACTGGGAATAGAGAATACATTATAATAAAGCTCCAGTATCTAAAAGATAAGAGCTTATAAATGTGTAGATGCTTTGTGGTAACCTGGCACCCCAGAGTAATATGTAGTCTCTACACACTTCATAGCTCTTGTCTTTTAGATGCTAAGCCTCGAATACATGATCTATTCCCCCTTTCTCTAAGTGAAAATCAGAGTTTACGAGGGAAGTCAAAAATTTCTCGGAATGATGAAAAAGATATGTTGTGTATGAGAATAGGGTATTATTTTAGTTATGGGGATTAATGGCATATGGCTCTTTTTTATATAAATATAATAATAGATCTCACTAAGACAATAATAATGATCCCCATATTTACCCAAAGCCCCTCTCAATATTGAAGGACGAATTTTAAAACTAACCATTTTGGTTTGTTGAAAATTTTTCTAAGTCTCTTGGAGTCGTGAACACATTCACAGATATTCGTTCCTGATGGGATTTTTTTTTTTTTTTACTGTATTGATTGAAAATTTATGCGTTTCTTCACTTTTCCTTTTTTTTTGGGGGGGGAGGGCTGCATTGTAGGCTACCGTCATTTTAGTTAGCTAATCATTTGTAAAGTTTTTCATTGGTCCTTTTCAGCCATCACGAACGTTTTTTCCCATATGTTTCTCTTAAGTTCTTTCTATTCATTTGTGTATCATGGCCGATCCAATTCGTCCTTGTACTGGCTGTAGTTACGATTATTTCTGCGTAATTGCAAAATTTCATTGTCAATATTACGGTAAAGACGGGCAAGCAATAACATTTTATTCGTGAGCATGCCGCTCTACCACTATCTTTGAACTGCCCGCAGTGTGAGGTGAGGTTAGGACGCACCAAAAATGTGTTTTTTCGACACTTTTCTTCGTTGAATAAAGGTGTTTGTGTTACATTTCTACCGCATATGACTCGTTCAATAATCCCGATTCCTAACACTTCCCCCTATGATTGTTAAGGATAAGGGGGGGGGGCATGGAGTCTACATCGAGTGTTTTGCACCAGAAATGGAGTTTAGAATCGTTTGTTTAACAAACAAAAAACAAAAAAACTGAAAAATACAATTTTGTTAAGAGAATAATCCCCTCTTCCAAAAATTTGCCAAAAAAGACAATGTAAAACTTTTTTTAAACATGTATCTTGGGCTTGGTAGTTTCAATACACAGGTTTTTTTAGTTGCTATCTTGCTACGGAGACTTCAAGGCCTTGCCAATGACAATAACCTTTTGACCCCATGGAAAGGAGCACTTTTGAAGTAAAAGCTAATATCAAGTATCTTGTCTTGAATATATTTCAAGACAGTTTATTTCTACATACATATGTAAGTGTTGTTTTTCATGATAGTTTTGTTTATTGTAATGTAAGTGCATAAGCTAATGGATTTTAGCCATTAACCTTTCACCTCCTTGA